>JAWDEX010000003.1:6905081-6982879 GCA_035221805.1 Trichilia hirta | reverse complement strand
TATATTAAAAAAAATATTTTTTATATTTTTGTTAAAAAAAAAAAAAAAAAAAAAAAAAAAGACATAGTCGAACGTATGTTTACAATATACATGCATACATTCCTTAAGAATCTTCACATATATGTAATATGCGCAATACAAATAAATATCAAATGGATGCTGACTCCATTTACAAAATAATATGGTACGGCGCATTTTACTAAGCAGAAGCAAGAAGAAAAGACATCATGCTCAGCAATTCAAATATATATAAGCGAAGATCGTAAGATAATAGAAGAGAAGAAGTGGTTGTTGCTTCAAATTTTGGAAGCATAAAGAGAGAGACGAGGGCTTAGGAGGGAACTACGGACTCTTGACCGCATACTTACAATTAGAAAATAAATAGAGAAGTTTGAAACTGTCGGTATAGATGCAATTTGCCAGCTGCCTACGCGCCATCCAACTGATCCCTTAGGAACCGCTCCATTGACCATTCTCAATTTTCATTATATATTAGATAGATACATACAAATACTTATTCAAATTGTTAGCAGTGCCAGTGCGTGTAGATATCAATGGGTTGCTGTAATTTTTACTAATGTGGCTAGCTCTGTTCCCTATTGCATATGACTCTAACCCTAACCCTTGATTTGTTTCCATGTTGTTGGATTTACTTCCTGACTCTGGTTTTCAATGCAATCATTGTACTCTTCTCCGCTCGTGTTTTAATGATTCACATTGATTTTGGTTTTCTTATTGTTGTTTGTTTGTTTATTATTGAAAGATGAAAAAGGAAAAAATGAACTGGGCTAAAATTTACCCATGATTGGAATTGAACGTAGATTTAGCTTAATAGGAGAGATTAGGGAGAGGTTACACCTAGAAACATGAAGAGAAGAAAAGTCCAAAACAAAAAACATTAATTAATTAATTAATTAAAAAGTTTTGGGGAAATTGTAAATGATTAGATTATACAACTGATATAAGGTGATACTGCTTGTGCATATGCATAAAAAGTGATAAATAATTAATAAAAAAGAAACCACCGCATGGAGTCATCCACAGAAAATCTCTAACAACAATTGCAGCGACATGGGAATGTGAAGGAGGGTTCATCAAAATCTACAGCCCCCGCACCAACCACCCCAAAAAACAAGTTGAATCCGACGGCTCGGCTCAGCTCAGTCACATTGAACTCATCAATCATATCAGCTGGACGGGAACCATAACCAACCAAATGACCTCTTTTAGCCTTTTATTACGACCTAATTAATGATATCAGAGGATTAAAAGTAAATGATTCTACTACTATCATAACCAGCAAATCTCAACAAAACGTACCCTCATTTGTTCAATTAGATAAATTGATTAACATTTCTAAACAAAGCCCTAATGCATGGCTCTTTCCCGTAATTAAATTACTGGAATGCTTTGTTTTACCCTTGCGTTTTCATCAGGGTTCTTTACTTTTTAAACTTTTTTCAATTTAACTACTGAAGATTCTTTGTGTGTGAGAGAGAATTTGGGATGTTAAAAAGATAAAAAGAAGCCATGACAGTGACAATTCAAGAAAAAGAAAGTGTGGTGTAGGTGTGGTGGGGGCTACTGTTCTGTCTGACCACTTGTTTTTCATTTCCATGCTTTTTGGCAGCCTTTTTATTTTTATTTTTATTTATTTTAGGGATTGATTTCAAAATTTCCTTTCCTATTAATTTCATTTTGCAAATTTATAAAAATAATCATATTTAAAATTTGTTTTTTTAAAATTGATTGTGTTAAATTTTTCAAAATTAAACCAAATCATTTATTTTCAACAAAAATACCGTTCTTTCACATGTATAATACTCTTAGTTTTGAGTAAGCTATAAACTTTACTCGAAACTAAATTTCGAATATGATGCTTTAATTAAAAATTGTAATATTAAATTTAATTTTATATTAATACTGTTTATCTGATATTAATTTTTAATTTTTATCTAAAATTATCTAATATTAATCTTCATTTTATTTTTTAATTTGTAAATTATTTAAAAGTAATTAATTTATGAAATAATGTAATTTAACTTAATTTTAAATTATTTTTAAATAAAACGAATTATTTTAATTAAAGTTTAAATTTACTTATTTAATTTTTAAACTATTTTTTAATTTTTAATTTAATATTAATTAATTTATTAGTATTGATTTAATATTAATTTTCATCTTAATCTTTAATTATTATATAATATTAATTTAGTCTTTATTTAAAATTATCTAATATTAATCTTTATCTTATTCTTTAATTTATAAATTATTTAAATGTAAATAATTTGTGTAATAATATAATATAAAATAATATTTAAATTATTTTAAATAAATTAAATCATTTAAAAGTTTTGAGTATAGCATGCAATGCTTTACTAGAATATTGTTTAAATTTACTTATTTAATTTTTAAATTAGTTAAAAATTATATAATTAATTTTAGATTATTTTTAATTTAATATTACTTAAATTTATTAGTATTTATCTAATATTAATCTTTATTTTAATCTTTAATTATTATCTAATATTAATTTTTATCTTATATTTTAATTTATAAATTATTTAAGTGTAATTAATTTGTGTAATAATATAATATAATTTAACTTAATTTTAATTTTAAATTATTTTAAAGTTTCGAGTAGGGCATGCCTTCCTCGAATGTTATTTAAATTTACTAATTCAAATTTTAAATTATTTAATTTTGAATTTAAAAATATTTAATAATTTTAAACTATTTTCAATTTAATATTAATTAAATTTATTAGTATTTATCTATAGTAATATTTAATTTTTATCTAATATTATTTAAATCTTTATTTAAAATTGTCAAATATTAATTTTTATCTTAATCTTTAATTTGTAAATTATTTAAACATAATTAATTCGAGTAATAATGTAATTTAACTTAATTTTTAAATGAAAATTTAATTAATTTAAAATTATTTAAATTGTTGATTGGGAGAGTAAGCTAAAAAATAAGTTTTGAAATTATTTATAATTATTGATTTTATAAGTGTGAAAGAAGGGTATTTTTATTAAAAATAAATTTTTTGGTTTAATTTGAAAAAAGGTTTTTGCCGTAATCAATTTTAGGAAATGGATATTAATGTGGTCAGTTTTATAAATTTTTCATTAATTATTATGTAAATGTAACCATCTCTCCGGACTTAATTCCAGAAGTGGGTCCTTCACCTACAATTTTCCATTAGCTTATTCATAGATATAAATTCTATCATGGGATCGATTGATTAACTAATGACTGGAATTAGCACATGTATTAAAGTAAAGTGCAAACTGCCAAACATCAGCCTTTGATTAATGGGTATGAAGAATCATTAATTATCCTATTATTAGAATGCTTCATGTCAAACAAAATCCGATGTCGGCTTTATCCCACTCGCTGTTAAGGAATCTATCATTACGAGCGCGCCAATTGCCAACTTATTTTATAATGAAACATTAGAAATTGATTCGTTCCTCGTACTCACAAGGTTGGGCCTCGCCCACTGATATTTTATGATGGACTTGTTATATATAGAGAGAGAGAGAGAGAGACTCATTTACGACAGAACTGGGCCCAATAGTAAGTAACGAAAAGTACATTTCAATGGGATTAGGTTCAAGGGTCCAAAATTGGCTGAAGTGCCCTTGAGTATTAAATGGCCCCTAAATATTGTGTCCGTCGTTCAAATTCGATGTTGGGCTCTGCAAGCCGGTCAAGATTTGATACTCCATTTAAGGTACAGGTGCAAGGTATGGTTGACGAATTAATAAAGCTCTTTATATCATGTAAATGAACCCATAACCATTAACGATAAGTCAAACAAATGAAAACGTTTCTCGTTAGAAAAGAAAATGACAAATAAAATTGAGGAGGTCTTAGCCCTCCATCCCATACTTCATAATTTTTTTGAGATCGATGGGTAAGATCTAATCTAGGTGAAATAGAACCAGGAAAAAATACTCTCAGCTTTTTATGAGAAAATTATGGAACAGCATTCATAATTTGGTATGTATTCACCAATGATGCCAATTCGTGGGTAGAACGAAGCCCAAAGACCATCATGCGAAGAAGGTGCTTAAGAGTTTGTATTTGTATTAAATCATTGGATAGTGAAGATTTGCAACTTGTTACTTCACAAAAGCAGCGAAAGCCAAAGTTTTGGTTGAGGTTGATGGAAATTTCTGTTTTTTCGTCTTAATGGTTTAGCAAGAAGCATGTGATAGAAATGCAGAAGAATATTATTATAGTATCATTTATTAATAATATGTACACCAAATTATAGCTTTAATCAATTAATCAACAACATAAACTGCCTCAAGAAATTGATTTGGTGAACTTGGGTATCCGTTTGATTTAAAGGCACGAAACCCTGTTGCTCAGGGCTTAAGTTACATCACCAACACAGAAACTGGATTTAAAGCAAATCCCAGACCTCCCCTGGTTGTTCATAATGTCAGCATGGCTGTAATTTTATACGATCGTTTGGTATTTCCTATGTAAAAATCTTTTCTCACAAAGTTTTACTGAATTGATGGGAAGTACAATGATATGTGATAATAGAAAACACCTCAGATAGTTAAAGAGAGAGGAGTATGTTAAACACAAAAATCCAAGACACGGGAAGATTAATTCCGGTAATATCATTTCTGCATTAAATATTTTGGAATTTAGCCATTAACAAAACCAATAGGACACTGAGAATGTGGACAACTTTGTTTGAATAATATGAATTGACATAATATAATAAGATAACTACCACAAATTCATAATGTGGATTATGATGGTTTGGCTCGATACCTGAAGAAGATGGGTCAATATTTTACAGAACATAGAGATGGAACGGCTCCAACAATTCTATGATAGTACATATCATCATAAAAGGATGACAATTCCAAACACCACAAACAAAAACTAGAAATCCATCTTTTTTTTAACTCTTAGGAAACAAAGTCTCCTGTTCATAACGGAAAAGATACGAACCGCTTTTCAGAAATTTCTAAGAACAAGAGATCATTGATTGGTATAGAGATAGGCATAAATCATCATAATTTAATCTACAAAGGAAAGGAATGAGATTACAAATCGACTTGAAATCCAATTTATATGGTACAACAAATATAAAGAAGCACTTTAGAAATATCATATAATAATATGTTGAGTTCATGACTGAGATTTTCAGATAAAATAATATGTTGCCAGTTGATGGATCCCAGGAGATATGCTTCCTTCCAACTCATCTTCCTCACAGTTAACAAAGTAGACTTCCCCACTACTACCATTATGCATAACAAAAACAAGCCTTCTAACAAATAAAGACGCGGTAAGAAAGAAATCAAGTATACCTTCTGGGGGGACTCTAATTCGGAACCCATCATCTTACAACACATCATGTTTCCAATTGATGAAACCTGAAACCTGCAAATTCTAGAACGAAAATATTGGTTTCTCCAACATCTTATTATCATCTAAGCTCATCAACAACTTGGACACATCCCTGTATCCGTCTCTCGAATATTCTGAATTTCTTCCATTTCCAAACTCAAAAATGTATCCTTTATTGCTACGACACACAAACCGTGGACTTTGAAGCATACCCATTGACCTCGATTTGCTTAGCCTCGTTGCGGGCATTTTCACTGCGACTCCCACTCCTCCTGCCCTTCTTTTCACCAACGAAAGCTGAAATTGATCAACTTTCACTTTCATCTCGCTAACGGAACCGATAGATTTTGATCTCATCACACGGTCGACAACTTTAGTAGTAAGCCCATAATCTACATGTGAAACACTTGATACCCGCCTACTTGTCCTACTCCCAACTCTACTTACTCGACTAGTACTATTCTTAGCAACCTCTTGATTACTCCCATCAAATACTTCACGTTTCACTTCAACCACCTGTTCGGTTTTCTCCGTACAACTCAGGGGCCGATGAAAGTTATTCCAAATCCGGGGGGAGCGCACGCTCTTTCTGACAACTTTTAAATACTCAACCACCTCCGAAATCTCGGGCCGTTTCTCGACGGAAGATCTGACGCACCGTGTGGCAAGCACCGCGAGCCGTCCGATGACGGCTGGGTCGGCCGGAGGACGTATCCGGTTGTCGCAGATTCCTGCGAATTCTCCGTGCTTAATCATGGGCACGGCCCAATCAACCACCGACGGCGGGCTGTAATTCAAATCGATAGCGTTTCGACCACTGATTATTTCTAGAAGTAGAATACCGAAACTGAACACGTCACTCTTGGTGCTGAGATCCCCCGGCGCAAGATAGCCCGGATCAAGGTATCCTAACGTACCGGCCGGTGGCGTGCACTTTAATTTAACGTCCTCCACGTGTCCTCTGAGTGCGAGACCGAAATCGCTCAATCTCGCGTCGTAGTTCTCGTCTATCAAAATGTTTGAGGATTTTATGTCCCTGTGAATCACCGGCGGGTTCGATGAGTGTAACGTTTGGATTGCTTTGGCTACCTGCAAAGCTAACCGGACCCGCCTAGTCCAACCGGGCGGTCTTGCTGCAGAGTGAAGTAAATCGTATAGTGAACCGTTGGGCATGTACTCAACGACGAGTAGTTTATCCTGTTTTGAGTCAACACAGAAACCTATCAGATTCACTAGTCTTGGATTTTGTACTCTGGAGAGAATTTCAATCTCGTTCTCAGCTGGACTGTTTGTACAGTTCGTACAGTTGATCGAAGTTCGGTGGAAGAATATTGTCTTTTTAACAGCGGCAATAAGTTTTCCGTCGTCAAGAACAGCTTTGTATACGCTTCCATGGCTGCCTTTTCCAAGAAAACTCTCAGCAGAGAAACCATTTGTTGCAGCGACTAGCTGGTGGTAAGCAAACTCTCTGATGTTGATAATGGGTTTGTTTCTTTTTTTCGTCTTCTTTCTAAGATCCCAGTTGTAAGTATCACAGGTGGCGATTGCTGATTTTGCATTGCAAGAAAGATAACCCATGATCTTTATGAACAAGAAAATCTCCTACAGAGAATAATCCGGATGATCAGTTCATCCTAATAAAGCCCTTGAAATACAAGTAAATGTAATGGTAATGACTGACGAGATTGTCAAAAGCAAGCCATTCCTGTAAAAGTAAAAGAGTATCTCCGAATGGGGTTTGTTTAAAGTCATGTTATCGAACCGCTTTCCAGCTTTTGATTGTAAATTTTTCAAAGTATGGAAGCGGTGGTTAGTAATATTTTATCCATGCAAAGCAAACTCATGCAACAATAAGAGGAATTTCTCGGGTTTGGTTTTAAAGTGATGAGGTAGAGAAAGAGACGTGGGGTCCATAAATCTATCACCTCAATTTCGTGTTCAGAGGAAAATCTAATCAATAATTTCGTTCAATAATATTAATAATAGTTACAAATTAAGAATCTCCATTGTTAGTATAACCTGTGAATTATGAATGGTGACATTTGGTACTCTAAAAGCATAAACCCATGAATCTGATCGGCATTTAGCTATTTGATTCTATTCCAATTTGTCTTGTCAACTTTAATAAATGAAACCCCTTTCGTCTTCGTATTTTTGTTTTGCGCAGCCCGAACAGATACATAATTGATGTTTGACGGATGACCGATAGATTATCATGGTGCCCTTTTTCTTATTTTGATGGAGGAGATAATGACAATTCATTTTTTTAATTATTTTTATCATATGGCTAATAAAGGAAAAGACAGCAGAAGCTGATGGTATATAATATAAAATATTTAAAGGGATCAAATGATCGACAAAAAACAAAAGAGGGCCTTCTACATATCACTTATATTTAATTGAAGGAATTGATATTTGATAATAACCAACTTCATGTTTATTGTTAACAATATAAGCACAACAAAAATACAAGTGAATTTAAACAATCAATAATTTACGGTGAAGAAATAAAATAAAGTCAATTTGGGATCATCTTAAAAATAAAAAAATAAAATAAAAGTTAAATGCGAGCCTGATGATAGGAACAACTCCTCAATGGCTATCGCATTGGTACCCTTGGCGTTACTTAATACAATGCCACCTATCATAACGCTACAATTGATTGGGCAACAACTTTATTTCTTTGGTTTCTAATTCTGCCTACTTTTTTGTTGAATCGTTCTGAATTCGTCAAGATTAATAGAACCAACGAAAATTATTTGTATTTTAATTCATAGAAAACGCGTAAGTGATAAATTAACGATTTTACATTACTTGTTGTTATTATTATTATTTTTATCTCTGTATTAATAAATATTATTATATTATATTATTTTTATGTAATTTTTAACAATATTCTAATTAAAACTATTATTAGTGTGAGGAGGCAGCATCTGGTTTGCTTTGACGTCACTCCAAAATCCATATCCTGAATCTTCTCGTTTGCATTTGGAATTTGGGCTTCCCCTTTGCTCTGTGTTTGACTTCAAAGTCTCTCATATAACAACAGTAAGTTGGACTTTTCATTCATTTTAGATTTCAGAGTCACTTTTCATTCAATTGCTTGCAAAAATTTCAAACGATGTCGTTGACAGACCATTCAAAATATGATATAAATAATGTTTGTTGGTTCTAAAAGAATAATAGAATTTATAGGTCCTCTTATGAAATAAAACAAAATCAATGGTGTTTTTTTCTTTTTTAAATTTTAAAGACCCTTCATTAAGAAATAACTAATCAGACAATGACAGATACTCCCTTGTAGTTTTGTTAAATAATAATTATTTTTTTATTTTATATTTTATAATTAAAAATGTTTTAAAATTGAAAAATTGTAACAATTATTTTTTTATAGTCCATTCCCTTCCTTTAAAAAAGTTAAAAAAAATTAGGAGTAATTCTATAATTTTATTAATTTATTTTATTATTTTTAATGTACATTCGCCTTACGAGAGGTATAATAATTATTGCACGATTTTTCATTAGAAATAGAGAAAATTTGTTACAATTTTAAAACTTCAAAAATATTTGTTATTCCTCCAAACTATAAAAATATCCTCTCAAACCTCATTTTTTCAAATTAAGGTTTCAGAATATAGAGAAACATGAGTAAATTCAAACAGATTGGTTGGTTGGGCAGTTTTGTGTATAGCATCAATGATCCTACCAATTTCATCCATACAAAATATGTAACGTTGAATGATATTCAGCACTGTCGATGAGTCTGATTCAATTATAACCGGTAAGAACCCCTTGTCTGCATCTAGTTTCACTCCCTCAAAAATAGCTGTGACTTTGCCAATCTCACACTCCCATTACAATTCTTCTGAAAGACTGCAGTCAGAACTTTATTTGGAGTACTTTCTGTGCCATTTTCAAACTTTTCCAAACTCTCTTCGCCAACTTGCATTCCTGCAAGATACGAAGTGCGTCTTCTGGTCCACCCCTACGACGATGACACGTATCACCCTCCTTTCTTATTTTCAGATTGCAAGCAGTATGTAGAAAATCAATAGCGTGTTGATTGTCTGATTTCATGCTACTTTTCACACGAATGGAAATATAATGGATGCCATTTTATCATGATTTGTTTTAATATTGAAATTGAATGCAATCAAAGTCAAAAGTAAATCGTCATTTTTTGACTTTTACCCTCAACTGCCTCACAAATCAATAAGATTCTACGTACATAAAGTTCAAATAATTTTGAATCTACCAAGCCTTCTTTGTTACTATTATTAAATTATTATTGTTATTTTTTTAATAATTTGGTAAGCATGTAGGTTGGAGATTGTTGAAAGGCGAACATTGAGAATTCATTAACACGTTGATGTACGAAAGAAAGAGATAAGTATAAGATAGGAAAAAATAATAAAAGAAAATAAAGCACATAATATACAATTTCAAATACAACTGTTGACCCATCATTCCTTTGCCCAATTATTGTGGAGGGGAAATGGGAAAAATGATAAAATTCTGACTAAATAATTATGACCGTTGGTCCATCATTCTGGTTAGCATGATCATTGAACAACATCAAATTATTTGGTTGGACTGCGCTAAGCTTAGCTGTGCATGACAAGTTTTCCTTTTTAGTTAATGAAAGAGTTTAATTGTCATTAGCCGACTTTCATAGATTACGAACTATAATGATACATTGGTTCTGAAATTGTGATAATTTTATCACATTTTAAATGTAAAATAAATATCTTCCGATAATTATTTTTATAATTTCACAATGTTGAGTTTACTCAACGAAAAATTCAAATATTACACAGAATTTTCTTTTGTTTGTCAATAAAATTACTGTTAAGGCTCTTCCCCGATAAGTAAATGCTGGCCAAAAGTTACGAAAAAAAATAGAAAGTGGGGCCAGCTTTTCGATATAAAAATTCTCGTACTTTAATCGAGTTTGAAATAAAAAAAAAAAAAAAAATAGCAAAATATTTGAATAAAGAAAAGGAAGGTTATAAGAATACCAATAAGGAAATCAAAAATTAGGAGTGAAACCTTTAGTCAAGCAACTGTATTATGCGGCCTGCCTCTACCTTGACTCTTGTGGAATAATCTCCGCAATTTTGCTACTTTCCTCTCTAACTCTCTGTTTCATCTTTCTAAAATCTGTCCTTATTGGTCCTCTTTTGTGTGTTTGGTCAGGTACTCTTATAATTTTTCGACTAATTGGAGAAACTCTCGCTCACCTGTTCTCACTATTGCTCAACTCACTAGAGGCACAACCGTATGGGTCTATAAGTAATTTTCGTTGGATGATTCGACCTCTTGAACCGGGTTAGCAAAGGTTGCTGGGTTCTCCTCTTTCTTCGCTAGAGGTCTTGGAGTAGTAGTTTCGATTGTTAATGGTCATTTTTTATGGTCAATATTTGGGTGGGATTCTTCAACTGGGCAACAGAGCTTTAGTTCGTTATTTTCACATATGACACCAACTGTCTACGCCTAAAGTTTACTAAACGAAAATTTTTAAACACCACATAAATTCTTTCTTTAGTTATTGATGGAATTGCTGTTGAGGCTCTTCTCAAATCAATAATGCACCACTACGTCCACCCTCCCTTAGACTAAATTTACAGAGAAAAAATAAAAAATGAAATTGGCTTTTTAGCGTAAAAATTCTGATATTTAAGTTGGATTTTTTTTTATTATTTTTAATTCTCTTTGTGTTGCAATAGAATTAGTATTTATAGTAGTTAATAGAGTATATTTACAGTCTTCGTATGATGAGATATCAAGAAACGAGAGTAGCTAGCATTATTAAAGAGATTTACACACAATCGTTCGATAATAAATCATTCAAATAATTATTATCTATTAACTTAGGTCAGCATAATAATTATTTAAATTATAATTTGTATAATACAAAATTTTGAAGTGACATGATAGCTTATAGTGACCTCGGAATGTTGGAATGTCGGTTCTCTTTCATCGTCTCGACTTTTGGTTAGATTTAATACAATTATCGAGACCATCATCCCGAGTAGGTTATATATGCATTCCGCTTCAGATGGCCTCGGAAATTTTACCATTGATACGACAAAAGCAGGGGACGACCAGAGCTGTATTAGGGCAGTTTGATCCCCCCACTTGGTGTCAGCATTTCGACCCTCGCATTGGTTACGGATTCATTTCCACACGGAGGCAAAAATTTTGTTCATTGGTGGCATTGGTGTCGTAATCGGTAGGTCGGTCACGGGATTTATACATTACATTGGTACCAGTAATGTATCCCAGGCAACAAAATATTGACATCGAGTCAAGGGAGTTTTGCCTAAACAGTATACACATTATTGAACATGAAATAATAAAATGTCATATCGCGCATTTTTTTTAATTATGTTTTCTCCAACATTTAAGCAAGAAATTTCGTAAGAATGGGGCATCAAAGTCAATTTGGAAACTGAGCATGCATATGAAAATGTGGTTGTGTATGGTTATGGCAATCTGGATTAATGATTCAAGTCATCGTTACAAAGTCAGAACTGCAGAAAGCATTAAAAATAATGCAACCCAAAAATTGTACAGGGAAATGCAACAGGCTTCCAGTCCAGGATGTGGATCCGATCCAGTCCTTCACCTTGATACTTTAGTACGGGCAAGGCAAAGCCCACCCAATAAATTGTGTGTCATACAGGTTACAACCAACCAAGCCCGACCCAAATGCTGTGGGTTCAATGGTCGAGTTGGAAATCCGAGTGGTTGGCAGATGAGGATGGCACTAGTTTCCGTGTCACGTGGTTCTTTTGTAAATCGGACGCATGCCCTGTAATGTACCATGCACGGTATTGGCCAGGAGCTAATTTCCGCCTTAGAGTGGTTTGACTTGTGCTTATAATTGAAAATAATGTCACACAAGCATAATAAGAAACGCGCTCGAGCAATTATAACTATAATTAGGAGAAATACAAAGCACAAGGATAAATCCCTCATATTTATTAATTAGGAGAAATTAAAGCACAAAGGATACCATCAATCTTTAAATATTTATTAATTCAATCAAAAAATTATAAATCCCTCATATTTTCAATATAAGTGTTTAAATCTCTCTCTAAATTTAAGCGATAACTCACCGAGTTCCCTCGATATCCCCTTTTATAGTAAAATCAGCATTTCTAATTTCTTAAACTCATAAAACAACTTAATTTCTATAATTAAGGATTACAAATCTGAAGGCACATTACAAAATCTATCACATGCCTTGCTGTACCCACTTGCTTAGCTCTTCATTTGGTGGGATTTGGATCCCCACTTGTGTGGCACAGACAATTTTGTTGGAGGAGTTCTATCTATACTTTGTATTAAAAAGGTAACCCATATGCATCACAACTCCTTCTTGTAGGCTCAAATAACTCAAATAGGCTTTATTCTCACTGAAATATACTCAGTGCTAATAAGTTAGTCTGCCAGCTATTTTTTTGTAAAACGATCTTATTTTAACGTGTTGCGTTCAGAACACTCAAATCTCTATAAATTAAGTGGATTGTGATGTTTTCTAACCTCTAAAATATTGTGGAGGTCTACCCCTATCTTTCAATTAAAGGAATTCGAATTGTCGGATGCAGAATGATTTCGTCAACGAGGTCTGGGGCATTAAAATTAAAATGGGTTTGTTTGTTTATATAATAAGAATCCCACATTTTTTTTTATTTCAGAGCCCTCTTGCTCTTATTCTCACTCTACCAAGATTTGATGAACACAAAACCTGATTTGCTCAGCATATTTTAAATTATTTCAAGATAATTCAACGATGCTCTCAGATTTATTTTATTTAGATTTTTTTTTTTATGTATTTTTTAAATATTTAAATTTTTTATTGGTACTCGTGATTGAAAGCCACGAATTGGGCAAAGCTGAAGTGCTGTAATTGTTTCCACAACATATCTTTATAATACATACAAATCAACAACACAAAAGATGTAATTGTGCTGCTCAGTCTTGTTATTTGGTGAAAAGGGCAAATGTAAAAGCAAGTAAAAATTATTTGTTATGGGCACACGACTTTTATCAATAATTTACTCTATATTTGCGAACGATGTAAAATATAAAATAGCATTTACATTCTCATCCTTCTGAAATTTACATTCTCATCTCATAAAAACACGTATTAATGACAGAATAAAACATTCATATACCACCTTGTGAGTCCGTTTTAATAGACAAAATAAAATAGAAATTGTTTGTTTTAAAATTATAAGCAAAAACTGTATTAAATGCTAGAACTCTTGAATTTGAGAAATCAATTCTATAAAAAAATTAATTTTAAAATTTTACTTTATTTTTGTTAAAACATAATATTTAACATTTTATTTATTAAAATAATTATATAATTTTTATTATAAATATTTGTGACAATTAAACAATTACCATTAAAGCTTTAATTAAAAGTATCATTTATAAAAACTTTTATTATAAAAGATAAATTTGAAAGACAAACAACTTAAAAAACAATGAACTCGGGATTTTTAATTGTATTTTCCTTAAAAGTTTAAAAATTATATAAATATGCGATTCTTATTAATTTTACAAGAATATCGTACAAATTGTGAACAAAATCATGAATCCTCTCCTTGATTATATTAAATAAATACATCTCCCCCACTCTATACTCTTCGATTTGGTAGATATGTTAAATTTAATATTCTTTTTTAACTAGTTTTTAATAATAGAAACTCAATTTTGTATAAGATCTATGATATTAAATTTAGATTTATGAGTTGTGCATTGAAATTTAATAAGATCTCTTCTTAGTCATGTAATGCTAAACCCAATATTGTAATTAAGAATTTTGGTACAATAATCTTGATTTTGTCATACAATACCCCATCATCTATTACAAAATCTTTAGAATTTATAATATAAAAATTTGGACATATAGATCTTATAATATATTTTTAAATATATTAAGATATTGTATAATCTATGTAAGATTATTTAATGTATTATATTTAGATAATGATTACAATGAATAATATGCTTTATTCAAAATATCTCAATAATTTTGTCATTTAAACAACATTTTTGAGTAGACGTCAATTATTCAAAATACCTTGAGGAATTCACCAAATACAGGATCTACAAATTGAGTCGAACAAAATCTATTATAAAGCGGGGGAATATCTTCGTAGGAAATTACAAATTGAGGGGCTACGAGGCCCAATTCAATTCTCACCAAGAAACATTTGAATATACCCAACAGAATCTTTCACTCAATCGAAACGGTCGAACAAAAAGAGAATTTATTTTATTTTTTTTTTTGGTTAAAAATTAAAAAAAAATTTCAAAAATTTTTATTTGAAGGTGTGTGTGGTGGGATGAATCATTATCTATCATTTCTTACTATTAAATGAATTAGAAATAATAATTATTCCGAAGGTACAATCAAGAGGGTCCATTTCCATTTATTCATACAACCAAAATGTGGCATTTATCATTTTACCAAATATTCAATGCTGTTGCTATTTATGCAGTGGCCATTAACAACTCACTAGTACGAAGACTGAAATTTTTTAAAGACGAACTTAGCAGGTAATCATTCACTTTCAAATTCATCTATCACGATTATAAATAATTATAATAAAAAAATGACAAATTACTTCTTTTTCTCGTGACAAATAATTTTTTAAAATTTAAAATACATAGACAAAAGCTTTTATATAATGTTATTTTGTTAATTAATTTATTTTTTATAATATAATTACTATTGTATTCTTAATTTTTATAAAAATATATTTTAAATTATATGAATATAATATTATGTTATAAAAGAATTAATAAAATAATATTAAAAGAGATATTTATTATCAATTTTAAATTATATTTATAATTTTTTAAAATTATAAAAAAATATTTATCATTTTTAATATAAATTTCACTGACGAGTATTCTTAAAAATTTTAACAAATATTTTAAAATTACTTGTTAATAAAACCCTTATAATATATAACGTGTTACTATTGAATATGAATATGATAGTTAGGAACATCCCATCAATTTTTTCTCTAAAATTAATCAAACATTTCGTTTGATTCACGTTTTTTGAGAAGACAACCATGTCTTTGTCATTACAGTTTATGACTAATAAATGTATAATTACTTATTTCAATTTTTTTAAGAAAAAATTTAATTGGTTATTTTATTATAGTTGATAAATCGCCTCTAAGCATTCTCAGAATTTTTTAATATTCTATTTGGTTAGAAACGTCGTTGTAATAGTAAACAAGATTTATGATAAACCAATTAGAATTGAAGGATTCCAGCTACAATTAATATATATTTTGATTCAACCACTTTGCTTTCAAGTCAAGTAATTATTCCACGGCATGGGACACGCCATATACAAAACAAAAAGAAAACTCGACCACAATTCCAACCAAAATATCTCCATTCGATGCCGTGAAGAAGGGTTTTGGTAGTGACTCAGCGAGAGGAATTATCAGATAGGATTACTTAATACATACAAGCTTACAGGAAGTTACACAGTTGATTTCTTTGCTTTGCTCGGTCAACTTATTCTCATAAATAATTAATTACTTCTTAAAGTTTTGTTTACATTAAATATATTTGAATTTTGGAAGGAATCTCAGATATTTTAGAAATATTCTGGCCTCAAAAACAATTTACGAATTTCAGATATTTCAATAGGATGGAGGATTTTCTGACCTAAGGAAACACCAGGTTAATTATAGCCCAGTAGATCTATTTTTTTGTTTATAATAACCATCTATCTTCAGATATAGAATATAGATGGATCCTAACTGCCAACTTACGTCCTAAGTTCGTTCTACCAAGTTCATCAAGAAACTTAATTTTCCCAGCGAAATCCAGGAAATTAATAATCATTACATGAATATTCAAGAAAAATTCCATATTTAATAAAAGAATGATCAAATTCATTGGCCTTTGTCCATGATCATACCAATTATTGGATTGGATTCAGTTTTCATTTGCTTTCCCCAAATTATTAATTATGGCATTATATTTGGAATAACAGTGTCAAATCAAAATTTAAAACTCCATTAACCCCAATTCCACAACTGTGTCAGGTTTCCATAACGTTTAACCTGCGGACTGTCTACGCATATAATATCTATGGTCTCTGTAAATTTTTTCTTTTGTCCACCGAAATTCCCATAACAATACAAAATGATAAACCATCTGTGGGCATGTATGAAGATGGATATACTGATTTGAGTGATCATTTAGCTTGAAACCTCGTCCAAAAGCTTGTACCGTCTTACCCTGTTTCTAAGAACTGGTTTTCTGATCACTCCATGATTTGATATCTCTTCAGACTTGGTTCTCCTAAGCTTCTCCTCTAAAGCTCCATTGGTTATGATCCTTTTTCTGGTCCCTGGTGATCTCTCGGGGGATCTATGTTTCTTGATAGGTTTGTTCAGTTGTAACAGCAAATTGCTTCTCTGGCCTTTCAGACCTCCAAAGGTGTTGTTCTTTGATCTCCTGTTGTTGCTATCATCTTCGCTGCTGGTTTTGTTTGACGATGAAGAATTTGACGAATTCTGAGGCTTTTCTTTCTCATTCTTTGGGCTCAGACACCAATTGCAGACTTGGTAGAATTTAGCTTTCGGATACCGGTTGCTACAGTATCTGAAATATTGAAGCACAAGGGAAACAAAAACCATGAGCATGCATATATAAATATCCAATCTGTCAATGAAAATTAAGAATTTGAGCGAAAATTACCTGTGTTGAGATCGGAATTGGCAGACTTTACACTGGAAAATCTCATTAGAAACACCATAATCTCCACACATGCAGCACTCAGGACTTGGCTGTGAATCCCTTGACGGTGCAATATTATTAGCTTCTTTATTTATTGTCATATTGTCACATTTCATAAGAGAGCGGAGAAAGAGAGAGAGGCGTGTGATAACGGG
Organism: Trichilia hirta; assembly: GCA_035221805.1. NCBI lineage: Eukaryota > Viridiplantae > Streptophyta > Magnoliopsida > Sapindales > Meliaceae > Trichilia > Trichilia hirta. The sequence goes on along the minus strand of JAWDEX010000003.1, from coordinate 6,965,546 downwards.
AAGTAGTTCCCTACGGCCACAGGAACTGAAAAAAAATGAACCCACATATTTATAAGAGGGAAACGTCTTATAATTTATTAATTTATTTATTTATATATATTTATTGCATATACAATATTAATGTGGATATCATTTTCGTTGTCGCGTGTGTGAAAAGACAATATATTAATTTTCTATTCTTTTGTTGCCTAGAAAGGAATTCATGATTGAGGTTAGCTCGGGTGGGCATATATCTAAATTCTTTAATTATTTGTTCCAAAATTTAATCATTAAATGAAAAAAAAAAATCATATCATAGAATGGTAGATGGAAGAAAATATAACAAAAATGGAAAATTATATATCATATGGACCGGACACATATGGGAGATTCGGTGCATAAGCTAAACTCGAAAATGAGATTGGTTGACACATCACGCAAGGAATCATATCGTGCGATAATCAATGGAGATTATGATACATTGAATAAAACTAGGAATTAATTAAAAAAAATTGTAATTATCTGGGAAATATTTATACTTGATTATTCATCCAAATACATCAAAATCAAATTCAATTCAATCAAATCCAATCCACAAGTTGCAACAGCGTGTCATATGAAGAATGGTTTTTCAATTAATGGATGACTGCAATTGGCTTACTCCTACCGTTGATGGTGCTAGTTAATTGATGTTTGGTTTTGGAAATATATTTTGGTAATCTTTGGAACAAAACAAACCTCCATGTTATTGGTCTTCTGATAACTACCATTTATTGTGGGTTACTTTTTCTTTGCCAGAGAGGAAAGTATATTACTATTTGTTGTAGATACAGTGTCATGGGTCAACCTCATATATATATATATATATGTAAAGTTCTTTTTCATTTAATTATTGAAAAAGTCCGTTTTAATATGAATATGAGAATAAATGCAACAAGAGATTAATTTAACATGATACCCATATATAATTTTATATAATACAGATTCTGCAGCTGTAAATTTGTAGAAATTGTTTATGCCGTCTAACGTGTAAAAGGAAGAATTTCTCCACTACTCTCATATTTGAAAAAGGGTAATCTATATATATTAAAATGGGGAAAGTTACTATCATTTATATATTTTGAGGAGTCGCAATCAATCACTTCATGGTTTCCCTATTCTCATCTAGTAAACAAACCCAGTTGGTTACGTTTTCAAAGTCGCGTATTATTAGAAAATTTTCAAATATAGTGTTTTAAAACAATAATGCAAAATTTGTTGGTTGAAAAGAAAGGCCACAGTCCAAATGTAAATTTGAGAAATGAGAAGACTTTGTTTTTTATTTTAGAGAAAAAGAAAGATAAGAAAACGCGCTTTACACGTTTGGAGAGCATCATAATTCATGACGTATGGTTTGGTTTGGGGCTTTTTGTTGATATTACATCAAATGGACCACGCCGATTTAACAGCGTAACTGCGCATACTACGATTTGACGACGGATGATCTGGTTTGGTTCGATGCCTGCTGCCGGTCCCCCTCCGGGCGTGCAGTCATACACCCATCCGTTGACGTTACCCAACAGAACGACTCCGTTTCCGCTCTTAACATACTCCGTTCAGTTTTCAAGCATGAATTTCACATGCTACAAAATGTATGCCACTTAAAGATGAATCTGCAAGCATGTTCAACAAACCAAAGTAAAAACACTTCTTAATAATCAAGTCCGTAGTAAAAACACTTCTTAATAATCAAGTCCGTAGTAATGTGACGCAAGCTCATAGGCCAATTGCTTCCAAGACTTCAACACTGGAAAGAAGAGATGCCTTTTTTATTCTAGTTCTTTTTATATGTAAGAGCTTCGGACTACTCTTTTTTCTTCCGGTCATTGACGACACCTCCATACCTTGAGAAGAGAAAAAATGTGGACAATTGTTAGTTGTTTACTATGGAGTTACAATCCTGTCCCACACTTTTTGCAGCGGAAGCCATCAAACAACCGGTTAGTAATGACAGAATTACTTTTCACATAAAACCTGTATCATTCTAGATTTCTTAATACAAACGATGAATGCTGGCCACAATTAAAGCCGTCAATGAACATGGCAAATCTTAGTTTAAAGTCCACTTCAACAATAGAATATGGAGTCTTAGCCGACAGTGACACTTTGTCCAAACCAATCTTTTTAATGGAGCGCCTCTCCCATTCGACTTAACATTTGTAGTCAAAATAGTAAGGTGATCAGCTCAGCTATTTTCTATCCAAATATAAAAACCGTAAAGTCATCTTCACTAGACCAGAAAAGAACAACTATAAAAGCTTGGAAATACATTGACAGTTACAGCAGCTCATCATATGATTTAAAAAAATCTCACTATCCTGAAACTGTTAAAAAGGAAGAGATCATAGAGGCCTATTTCTTTCAAGTTAGCATTACCAACAACAAATAATGGAACTGATATAATTTCCATTCTCGTAATCCAGCCTGCTAGTTGAGATTTTAACAAACTTTCTATGGGCAGATACTAGGCAAGAACACTAAAATGGTCAGATGCTAAAGAATTCATGTGAATGAAGATAAGCAGGAATTTCTCTATTTTAGGAGAACTTCCAAAGGCTAAAAGCAACAATACAAATTAGGGAGAAAACCAAAATGCTCAGATGAGAATAAGACACTACTAGTGATGATCAGCAACAAGCAGAAAAATTAACATATATACTCAAATGAGATGAATCTTGACCTATACAGTAATATTTTCAAGGACATATTGACAAATCAAATGCTTAAGAACAAAAAAAACGCGAATGTGAAAGACAAAAACAAATGAAATTAAAATTAATAAATAAATAAATAAACAAGAAGGTTTGTAGAAAATTAAACTGACGTTCTTTGTTCAATTTACAACTTATTTTTGTTGAAACTCAAAAGGCTTTACATGGTCAACCAACATCCTACAGCCAAGATTACTTATTTGCTGTACCTCCTTTCCTGGCTTTCTGATAGCCAATGATTAAAAGATACATTATGATGAGGTGAGACCTGCAATGGGACAGGTCAAAAATATTCTTAGAAATAAAGTTTCTAGTTCAGAAATCTCAACTTGTCAGGAAGCAGCTACTAGTAAAGGATTCAAACATATCAACAGACATAACAGTTTCCAAATCAGACAACCAATTGAAGTATCTCTTGAACAAATATAGAGATGCACGCAACGCTTCAGCCAAGAGACGATAATACACTAAATTTATAATGCTAATCAATATCCCAAAGTTCTCAGTATTTGTGACAACATTTGACTATATTCTGAATTAGAACACATCATTTTAACTCAATATTTCTGACAGTCTAATGATCTGAGAAGAATATGTATCTTTAGCCAACCTAGCTTTGCTCCAAGTTCTGGGTACGCTTTCAAGCCAGAGTCTTCTCATGGTTCAAAGCAAATAGTCCAACTCTAGAACAAGCATATGTGAAAAGCTGTTGCATAATGCATTTTAAAGGGGAATCTGAAATGTGAAATCATTTGATTTCACAGAGGTAAAAATGGAATCTGAATTCTGAAGTGATATTGATGAAAACATGTAAATTTGGAATAAGAATATATCAGTGGCTCATATGTTAAGTCAGTAACAAGCGAGAAAAATCTGCATTTCACAACTCAAAAGCGAGGGAAAAACAAAGACAATCAGAAGCCACCTGTTCGAGGCATGTGTGATGGAGAAGGAAGAAACATATTTACTCTTACAACAATGCTTTGTATATTGCATCAGTTAGGGTGTGATTGTGTGTGCATTTGCGTGTGTGTGTGAGAGAGAGAGAAGCGTTATTTGAGCTTATGCTCCAGCAGGAGATTTGTTGGAGTTTAAAAGAGCCCTTGAAATGTTGCAACCAGCCTTCATCAGCCCTTTCAATACTATCTTTTAGGTTTTCATTGGCTATTAATCAGAATTTCAGTAGCACTCTAGATAAACAAATTTATTTTGTTTACCAGAGAAATAACTATTTTTCCGCATCTCACAGCAACCGCTAATTTGAGTCTATCAACCAGTTTGTCTTGTAATTAGAAAATTAAAAGGATATCAGGAAAGAGAACAGGGGAAAATAAATCATGGAAAGTATATCCTCTGGTTGTTTTACATGGGAAAATTACATAATGAGTTTCCATGTAAAAGACCCACATCCATGGTATGAAAAATAGGCCTTACCTTATCTCAATGCATCACAACTACAAGTGCAAGGAAACCAGGCAAACGTCTAAATAAATTTTGGTTACCTGTACGAACTGTCCATTTGATTGATTAGCTCTGAGCACACTCAAATGGATGCAGGGATCCTTCAGAAAACTCGTGCATGTGAAATTGCTCCAGAAGTTCATAAGGCCTGTGAATTAATTATATTAATCCTTGCAGATGAGCACAAACACTCGAGAAAAAAAAATTTCCCCCTAATGATTTTCACTATCTGCAGTGTTCAGATGAGCACAACATTGAAAGGAAAAAGATCTCCCAAATGATACGCACTATCCACAGTATTGAATTATATAATACCTAAAACTTTTAAGCAAATGAAACTTTTTGTTATGCTGGGATCCGAGCGCTGATTCCACATTACACGCACTACCAATGTTCTCCAGATAAGTTCAGCTCACCAGATTTGGTAGGTTTGATACAATAAGCCTCAAGAAAGAAACCAAAACCCAAAAGACTACTACATACCATTACAAGATTGACACAATCATCTTTAGACGAATAACAATAGTTTATTTGAAAGTCTTACAGGATAGCTTCACGATTACGGTATAACTTTCTTTGATTGCTTTCCATGGCTTCCAATACATCTTCTGTTTCTCGTTCCGCTGCTCCTCCAGCAACAATTGTTGGAACAGAGGCACTAGGAGTCCATATCTAGACCAAGTATATTAAAAACTAAGATAATACCAGTGCAGGACTAAATCAAATCCCCTCATCACACTTACCTTTATTGTGCTATCGATTCCACTAGTTGCCACGACACAATCCAAAGGATGACACTGCACGCAATTAACAACTGTGGATGGACAAGAGGAGATCTTAGCCACTGAAAATGAGAATTACAAAACATAGCAGCAACACAAATTCTTCTAAACTGGAAAATCACATTACCAGCTTCATCTCCAACAAGCATTTTCATTAGTCTTCCAGTTTTCTTTTCCCAAATAAACCATCTACCATCATCACTCCCACTAGCTATGTAATCACCTGTAAATTAATAATAAGATGTCTCATTATGACTGTGATCAAAATGTTGAGTTTACATGAAGAATTATAAGAAAACTACCTCTTTGACCAAGAAAACTGGCTTGTTTAATGTCAGTTCCGACATTACAGTGGCCAACATATCTCTGTTTCATATCAACAACTGCCTCTGGCTGCAATAAAACAAAAGGATCGTATATAATTGGTAAAAGCAAGATGACTGAGTGAAATACGTAGTCAATATAAGCAAACATAAATAGTGAAATCCAGATTGAGAAAACCATGACAGTATTTCTGTACTTGTTGGTCGGTTAACAGGTTTTGTTTCGACAAATTGTTTATGCAGTGTGAGAAAGAAACCTACACCATACTATTTGATAAATGGCTTTTTTAAACCATTTCATTTTTTTTCGTCTCTCCAAGATTTAGATATCAAACAGGTGATAAGTATTGGCATTGAGAGCATCAAGCCAATAAGTTGCTCATCCCAAGGGCCAGAGACCACTGAGTAGCATGACAACAATAACCAACCTATAATGGAGGATCAGAAGCTGTACATAAATCTTCATTTTTGTTGCATGCAAATATTTCTATTTCCAAATACATGAAAATGAACCTGATAAGGTATCTTATCATTTTGTGATGATGATGAAGGAGACCCACAGGAGCCATTTGCACTGCCAATATCTCTAGTTGAACCACCTCTTCGATGGATTCTCAGATTCAAACTTCCATGTAGAATGTTGGCTTCAACATCACGCCCCTCATCACCGGATACTGATGTATCAAAGTCAACCTCCAGTTCCTCATCATAGTCAGAATCTTCTCTTTCAGATCTTGGGCCATCTTGTGAAGCTTCACTATTAGCCTCTGACCGGTAGAGTATATCACTCAGTGAAAGTACTCTTCCAGCTCGAGGTTCAGATCTGCCTGCCCCATCATTTGCCTTGTTATTTTTCTCAGCTTCAGCTAGGTATGCAACAATGCAATTAGACTCATAAAATACCCAAACTCTGTAATATAACAAAATACAAAGCTACAAATTTGGTGTTTAATAGACAATAGTTATTTAAATATTAAGGCATTCACCTTAAAATAATAAGTAAATAGGACACATGATCTTGAACCAACAGGTCTTATAGCAAAACAAATCAAGAAATACAACATCCGAATATATAAGTATGGCCAACAGCTGTTCTCTGGAACTTCATTCATCAGAAATAAGGCACTCTCTACCACTCCATTAACAGAAACAGGGAAGTATTATAGAATAACTCTGTGACCTCTATTATGACCATACCAAAATGAAAGTAACAGTAGATGGATGGGAAAATCAAATATAAACAAGGTAAGGATGTACACATCATTGCATAACCACAAACCTGCAGCAATACTCTTCTTTAGATTCTCCACCTTTTCTGCCACAACAGAATTGGATGGGTCCAGACATTGGGCGGCAATGGCAAACTCTAAAGCTTCTTTATATTTGCTCAGCTGCAAGAAACTAACAATTAGGAAGTAACAACAATGAGTAAAAGAAATATATAAACAGTTTCAGTATTGTCAACTCGGTATGCCTAGATAATAAAACACCACAGATATGGACAGCTTCAGTATTGTCAACTTGGTATGCCTACATAATAAGACACCACAGATCATCTTAATAGAGGCAAGTGGAAAAAGTTCAGAATGCGATATTCTGAAAATCTAATTCTTGGATAAATGTTCAATACTGCTTTAGAATTTCTACAAAATTCTCTCAGAAAACAGATTATAATAATAATTTTAAACACAAATCTGAGTCAATAGCCACAATTCACATTCAATAGGAGTACCCCAAAACTGAGAGACTAAAGGCATTGCACTACTTCTAACTGAAAATGTCTACCTTTAAAAATTGTAGCCAGAACAATAGTAGAAAAGGTAGAGCAAGCCCCTGAGGTCTATGCATGGTAACTTAATATGGTCTGGGCAATCTAGAATGCTAGTGGACAAATTGATTAGACAGATTCTCTTCGGTTTCAACCGCATTGTAGGGTAGTACCATTTAGAAACCCAAGTTCATTTAGTATGACAATATTACCTGCTCTAGAGCTTCAGACATGTAGTAGTGAGCTCTAAAAGAAGTACTGTCAATTCTCCGAGCAATGTAGCAATCTCTTATGGCCATATGCGCGTCATTTTTCCACTTTCGCTGGATAAGAGTAGTAAATGAATTATTAAAAACAGATTTCAAGAAAGGAAACGAGATCACAATATCTAACTAAAAACAATTTCTAGGGAACCTTGAGCAACAAGGCAGCACGTGTGCAAAGACAATCATGCCTCAGCGTGGGTTCAATATCATGACCATACCCCTCCAAAACTTCATTGCATGCCTCAATTCCATAGAAAAAATTTGTCCACTCCAACGAATTTCTAGCAATTTCAACTAACCTTCCGCACTTTTCATGCTGTAATGACCACATTAGACTATTTGACAAAAAAAATTTGTGCATGGCTAAACCCTGTTTCCTACTGAATTACTCAAATATGAATGAAAAAATAGATAAGAAAAGATTCACACCCTCGCAGCAGCATTGCTTCTCATAAGAGGATTACTTTGGAGAACATCAGATACCAGAGGATGCAATTCTAACCGATTGAGTGTTGGGGTGAAGCTCATAATTTTTGAAGCATCTCCTACAGTGTAGCGTGTGGCATGCTGACCAGCTGCGAATTACATAAAAAACTAGAGCACACTGACCAAGTCATGACTAATTAAAGAAGGCTTCACAAAGCAAAAGGATCTAGCATATTTTGACATGTATCAAGCTCAAATGTTCATGCCTTCAAAAATAATTTTTTAAAAAAAAAAAAGCCTAAAACGTTCATGGATGCCTAATATTCAACTAATAAAACTGCAACAGCAAAAGCCTTTGCAATCCTACCACCCTAAATCACATTTAGGTGATACTCTGACTTGCATACTTCATTAAGAGAATCATAAATTTGTACGTGCTTAGATAATCACAAAGATCACTAACATCAATGAGAATTGACATGCACTTAGTTTCTAACATCTAAGCAATAACCAAGAAATGAAGTGGTGCTGCATCAAGAACTGTATATCTGTCAAATTTCTAATCACGTTCCCCCATTAGCATATGGTAAGCAGCGAGACAACCCCTTTCATGGAAACAAAGTGTCAGGAAGATTGAACATACCATAATCTACATCCATTAGGTATACATGCTCTCCGCTATAACTGAGCAGAACCTCTTCTCCATTAGGGCTAAATGCAACATGAGTCAGATGCAAGCTTGAACGATACTAAAAGATGAGGAAACAACATTTGAACCAACATCAGAAAATTCACTAAAACATATTAAAATGTATAGAATGTAATAGAACACAGTAGCAACTAAATGAAGATAACACTCTAATAAATCAAATAATAAATAAAAACAAACTGCCAACTAAATTTTACATTAATCATATGAGATCCTTTTTAAATATACTGGCAAAATCTATTATCCATTAGAACTGACTGTAACTTGGCGGTAATTGCATGCTTAAAATCCGTAGAAATGAAAGAAGATTCTGGAGAAAGATTTTCACAAAAGGAAGTCTAATATTATTTACAGCTCATGAAAAAAATCAGTAATTAGATATTAAAAAAATAATAATTAATTGCACTATTTTCACAAGTTAAAAATATACTGAATGTATGTTAACAAGATATTTAAAAAGCATAGCACAAAGTAAAAAAATAAAAAAATATATATATCAATTTATCTATCCAAAACACAGTAATAAACATCCAAACATTCTAGTTTGACAAACATTATTTATCGAGTTTAAGAGAATAAATGAACAAGAGAATTAGATGAAGCTTCCAAAAAAACAGACAATAATATGACTCAGATCACAGCAAAATGGGGCTAATTTTAAAGATATAAGCAGCATAGGAGAAAAGAGAAACCACAATCAGCCACAGCACAAAGCCAACATGTTTTAAATTATTTTGAAATTGAGCTACAAAAGTTTGAAATAAATTTCAACCCGCTTCAGCTAAAAACCTTAAGGAAAGCAGGATATTTTAGAAATTCCAAACCAAAGAGGACATAAGAGATTATAACTGATAAAAGAACAGTATAGTAATAACATCAACAATGGAACAATAAACTAACATGTTCAGAAAGATGCATAGGGCAGAAATAGTTAACACAAGGAGGTGGTGACATCCTTTTACGGCACGAAGTTAGTGGAGGCAGCATCCTTCTATCATATAAACGAGCAAACGCGTCACTGAAAAGATTCAAAGTAAGAAGTTAATTGTTATTGAAAAGTTAAATAAATAAATAAAATTGCCTATGGTTTTGGCCACGCACCTCCCACCAACAAGGAGTAAATGAGGCCTGGTGGAACTGATATCACAAGACTTCAGAGCAAGAATTTGTTTCGGGGGATCAGCTAGTGACCTCTTTGCCCCAGTCCTTAAATCAAGCTGAGAAAGGGGAAAATAATGAAATAAGATAGAACCAGTTTTACAGAAAATTCTCCAATGCCAATTGAGGCAAATAACCTTTCATAATAGTTAACCTACTGTTAAAAAGATCTTCAATGCAAAAAGAATGCAACGCCATTCGAGAACAAACCGATATATCATCAATCTGTGTTTTAGTCAGGCAGGCATTGAAATTTTGACAGACTTAATTGAAGGCAAATTAAATAGTTTTACACTTAAACCCCCAACCCCAATAACCCACACACACAAAAGGGAAAGCATTTCCTATGAGTAAAAGGAACCTTTTCAGATATGTATCAACACTAACATATGAGAATACCCTAGCTCTCTCCATAACATATGAACAGAAATATGTTAATATCGAGAAAATATGTGGTTAAGGTACACCTCTATTAGAATTTTGACAAAGCAGGTGACTAAATCCCCAATGACAAGAAATAAAGATTTTGACAAACGTACTGAAAAAATTTAGACACAATGTGGAAGAAGATGATAACTATAGTATTACTCACTAGAACATTACAACATTCTTGATGAGATCTAGCAGGAGGACAAGAAGCACCCTCCCGAAAATCATGTTGTCTCAAAGTCCCATCTTCACTTGCGCTCCAAACCACATGCGGGTTTCCAACTTCAACCTGCAATGACAAGCAGGAGGACATTATAAGAATAAAGGTAACAAGACACATATCTGATCGATCTGATTGATGCGTATTCAGTCGTGTTTTAAGATCGTACAGCTAATTTTTTAACTCTTCTGGTGTGACACTGATACAGCGCTGATGGGATGATGGCATTATCATCGTGTCCTCTCCCACTACACCGAGACAGATTAAATAACCGGACCTGCAAAAAGATCAGTAAGTGCAACTTAACAACATCATTTAACCACATGCACAAATGCATCCTGCAAAAAAATTTAATTCATAAGAGCATTACTTCTGCATCTCCAGCTCCAGAGACAACAAGGTCATCAGACGTTTCGGGGACAAATTTTGTACAGAATATGTTTGCAGAATGCCCAGTCTCTATGGAGTGCAAAAGCTTTCGACTAAAATAGCTCCAAATGTTGATCTACAGATAACAATTAAATCATCATTTATGCTTCAAAATTTCAAGGTTCCTTCTCAGAGCCACAAATCCGCTGTTTTCGTGTCACTTTACTTAAAATCCACAGGACAAGTATCAGAATCTCTTACCCGAGTGTCATCTGATCCAGATATCAAATGTGAGCCATTGGAGTTCCAAGAAATGGCATTCACACAGCCCTGATGCCCCTGTTCCAAGATAAACAGGAAACAATTGCTTAAAAATGGAGTACAAGGGACAAAAGGGATTGGATATAGAGGAAATATAGAACATAAGAAGCTTTGCATGTTAAGGAAACCATTCCACATCAAATGAAAATATTAAATATCTGAAACCAAAACAACCTCCAATTCTCTTTCCTGTGAAAGCCTCTGTACCAATGATGAGTGCATTCGCAAACTGTGATTAAAATCCTACATAAACAGCAAAAACATTCTCTTAGATCTAGCATATAGAAAAAAAAATCATCTAGCACAAAACATGTTAGAGTAATGAGAAAAACAAGCGGTGACTCAAGTGGTAAAATAGCAAAATTTTGGAAAAGAGTTAATTTTTAGCCTAGCCAAGTTGACTATATTTAAATAAGAAGCATGTAATTCATACTAAGAAATTCACAATTAGAGGAACAAACCAAAAAAACAAAAGCATATTAGAAGGTAATAGAGGGAAATTATAAGCAGATAAATAAGGGATGGATTTACAGACTTGATTCAAAAGTATCTCATTAACTAAATGCGCAAAGGCTTAAACTTAATAAGCTGAACTTATCAAACAAAATTTTCTCAAACACAAAGATACGTTCAATTTCTCTCTCTCCATAGCTTACCATATATCAAGCACATTCCATATAAAATCTTCTAATTCGCTAAAAGCTTCATACTAACAAAGAACAGGACAACCGTTAAGACACACCCCGGCATCTGTGGATCATACTAATCACACAAGACAGCTCACAGCTGGCAATGGGCACTTAGAAAACGGTATACCTGCTCAACTCTTTCATGTAAGAAAGACAATTGCCATAACAACTAACAATTCAATCATTAGAGCAAGAAAAGTACCAAATTCTAACTCTAAAATACAATATCCAATTTCGCTTTTCAATTTCAAAGAATGATTTTAGCTCAGATGATGGCTTATTCGTATCATATACCACCAATTTCGAACTAACTATTAACAGAACTATAAATCAAATTCAGACTTCGCGTACCGTCAAAACTAACTAAATTCACAGCTGTTCAATTCAAGCATCAGAACAAACTCAATTCCACAATCTTTTCACTAAACTCGTCGTATGCACATTTAGTTAACCTAAAAACACTTGATTGAGCGCAAATTTTAGCAAAGACAAAGCAGAATCTAACCATAATGCACAAAACAGCAAAAACAGTACAAATTAAATCAAAACAGGAATACGCTTATGAAATTTATAAAATTAAACAGAAAGAAAGCCATATAGCGCAATCGATTAAAACTTTTAAACAAAAACGATCACAGCAAATGAAAATTACGTAGCGAGTGCCGGTGAGTCTGCTGTCGAGTAAATTGTAGATATTACCATCGTGAAAAGCAAAACTCTCCATTTCAAGAAGCGACGTGAAATCTACTCAATGCCGTACGTAGTGGCTCAGTGAAGAAGTAGAGCTAAATTGCGCTTAAGCTTATGCTTTAATACTGCAGATACGCGGACTCCATCAAGCCATGGTGCTTTTATGTTGATTGCATCGAATGCTCTGGTCTCTCCGCAATAAAACTTATAAATAAAAAGGCGATATGAGATCCTGGACTTGTGTGTAGGTTGCACTAAGCTGCGTAAGATTTAAGCACCGCTTGATTGATGAGTCCGGCTTCTGATGTGTTTAGTGAAGTACTGCTCCGTTTTGATCGGTTGTTATAGTGGTCTATGAATTACATGATCATTGTGTATCCTAAGCACCAGGACCATTGCAGGCCTGAATTGTTAGTAGGGCTTGGGCTATCATATTTGCAGACCAGAATGCTTTTGGGTTGAGTGGATTTGAATTTTTTCTTATGATATTTTTAATTAAATAAATTCTTTTTAATATTAAAATATCATTGCCAATAGAGACTCCGTTTGAGCAAGCAATTGTATCAATTATTAATTTTTTCTCCGGGTTGCATACGACAGGTGTAGGAATATCATTATTTTGTTAAATTTAAATCACAATTATGCGTTTGGTGCTGAAAAAAATGACTAGAAATATTTCATTCTGGACCCACTTATTTGTCTCAACGTCACATCTTTCATGAAATGATAATAAAATATTTTATTTCGGCAAATTTTTGCTGTAACATAAGATAAAGATTTTAATTTTATTTTTAGTATATATAAATAAGGTATTGTACAAATAAATTTTAGAAATTTTTCTATATTTATAATATCATTTTATTTATAAATTACAATATAATCATTAAAATGACACAAAATATTATATATAACTAGAATTATTCAAAATACTCGAATTTTTTTAATACTTATTTAGATCTAAAAATTCGGTACTAAAAAAACCAATCTTCTATTTAAATTAGATTCAATTTAGATTCAATTTAAACAAGATAGGGTACTGATTCAACAAAAAATACCAATTCCCAATCCAATTTTGACCTTAAAATTATTTATATATATATATTTGTTTGATTGTTTAAAATTAAAAAATATATTAATTATTTAATTTTAAATTTATTTATATTTGAGAGGATAATTTTATTATTTAATTGTTAGAAGTTTAATTGATTATTATTTGAATTTAGAAATTTATGTATTTTGTATAGTTATTTATATTTTTAAAATTAAAAATTTTTAAAATTAAAATATAAAATTTTTAAAATTTATTTAAAAAAATGAAGACTAAAATTTAAGAATTATAATATTTTTATTTTTATTTTAAAATTTTAATTATAAAATTTATACTTGATTTAAATCAAGTATTGGCCTGGTTTACACTACAGATCAAAAAATCAGTATTTTATTCAAATCGAACGGGATCTAAATTAGAAAATTCAGATTCGTTTTTAACCAAACCGGGTACAGCTCGACCGAGAAAAACCAGGACCCTCCACGATTTCGCCCCTATATATAACTAAATGTACCATATCATGACGCTATTTTATTAAATCAACTCACCGACAAAATTTTGATACTTCCAGCACTATTAAAATAAATAATTAATTACGAGATAAAAAAAAAAAAAAATCAAAATAGAATGTCCTCGAAGTGTTGTTCTAAAGCCATGTGGCAGATTGATTTTTCTTTTTTCTTTTCTAAATAATGAATAATTTTGTTTATATAAAAACATTGATTTCCCCCAAAAATAAGAAAAAAATATTAAATAACAGCAATACCCTTTCAAACTGCTAACCTTCGTTATAAATCAAAAAAAAAAAAATCTCAAATGTTAGAACTCCAGATGTAGGACAATTTTAGGAATTTCATTGATTTTATTTTTTTTATTATGCAAGAATTTATATTACTTAGTTTTTTTAATTAGATTGTATTAGTTTTAGTAGTTTTTAATTTATTTAGAATTTCTTGTTTTATTATAATTCATATTAATTATTTTTCTTATTTATCTGAGATTTAGATATTAGGTTTACTATATATAAGAGTTTATTTGCCTCATTTGAGTAGAAATATATCTACCATAAATAAGTTTGTAATTTTAATAATTATTCAATCAATAGACATTTTTATTTATTTTTTTCTGTTTTGAGTTATTTAACTTAGAATACCATCTAAGTCGTCCGTTAGAATGTTTGTCTAAATTGTATTCACGGAATCTTAAACATAAAAGTGTTAAAGTATTTTTGTAAAATTAATATTAAGTATTTAAAATATTATGTAATAATTTAAAAATATTATCTTAACTTCAAACGGTATCATTCCATGACTTTTATTAATTAAATAACAAAATAAAGTAGGAATTATTTTAAAAATTATAAAAAAAAAGTTATTTAAGTAATAAAAATTATATCACCATATAAAATACAATTTCACATACTTGTAGGGAATTTGGAAACAATAAATAAAGCGAAGTGGCCGCATCGAATATTTTGGGCAACGATAAATGCCCCCTTTCGTTTTACTCAATACACCCACTTTGTTGCCAACCACTCTTAAGTCAATTGTTGGTAACTTATGCACTCCAAATATTAAACTTGATTTAATATTGATAGATTGAAATATTCAACAAAAATACACGCTACCTTGTAACGATAAAATATTGTATTGTAGTCGGATATGCAGATGGCAAAATTTCGGATCTGGGCCGAGGTTTGCCTAATCAAGATTCGGTTTCGGATAAAGAAAGACAGCCCTGAATTCGGCCAACTATCCAAATATTATTCGGTCCGGGCCGGATTGGATACTTCCAATCCGGTTTTCAGTTTGCAAATTTTCCTTCCTCCCTTCTTTTTGCATTCTCTTTCCATCTTTTCTTTTCTTTTTTCCTCTGTTCCCCTCTGTCTCCATCAATCTATTGCCTTCTACATTGAATATCCCAATCCAATTTCTTATCAAAACTAAAGGATTCAGAAAATAAAGAAAGCCTTCAAAATTGAAAGCCAAACCCAGTGAAATTTTCAGAAAAAATCGAAACTTTATGTACCCAAAGAAAAATCAGAACTTTCATACAAAATCATTGCAAAATTAAAATTAAATCCATTTCAAATTAAAGCAAAACCCTAAACCCTAATACCCTAACCAAAACACCCAAGTCAGATTACTTCCTCACGCTTCTACTGTTGCCTTCTTCACTAGGATTTTCATTGCTAAAAATGTTATTTACGATAAATACAGACAACAGAAAGTTATGATTAATATCAAAATGTTTCATTTTTCACAACTAAATTCATATATTCATTCCTCGCGATGCTAAATAAGAAATGAAATATCTTACCTTTTTTTTTTCTTCGCAATGCCAAATAAGAAAAGAAAAATCACGTTTAAGTATATAAACCTAAAGTTTCGTTCATGACTGTGTCCAAAATGGTCAGAAATGCCAAGTTAGAACGATCGAAAGAGAGCGACAAGGAACCAAGAAATTGGGACACTCGTCGGAAAATTTTTAAGCCTCCAATTGGTTTTGCCTGGTCAAGAGAAAATTGGCAGCTGAGAAAGGAAATCTGTTTATGCCAGTTCAGGAACCAAGTGCGGGTCAAGATTCTCCTGCCCCAGATCCGGTCAATTTCCTTACTCCGGCCCGAATTGTTTTGAATCCAAATCGTCCAAATATTTTATACCGCGAGTCGGATCCAGATACATCTGTCATCACTAATTGGCCATTAGTTGGAAAGATGTGTAATCAAGCTATTGGTGGAGAAAGTATAGAACATGTTTGGCATTAAGTGTTCACACAGTTACTTTTTGACATTTATTCTAAAGTCATTGTTGTAAAATAAAAACAAAAATATTAAATGTTAATTAAAATATTAATTTTTATTAAAAATTAATACCATCAAACATATTTTATAACTTAGCTTTCAAATTCAAGTAAAAACTAACAAACCCAGACGTATTCTTGCTAACACTTAAATTTCTATATTCTCATAATTTAATAAGGTCAGTTGAGATGGACTAATTCTTCACGCTCTAATGCATACTTGAAAATTAGCATTTTTTTTTTTTTTTTTGTAGCGGTCAGGAGCCTTTGAACATAACAAAAATAGCCCACGTAGAGCCTCTCTTTTTCTTATTGACTCAAAATTGTACTCATCATGCTGCTTAGCTTGCACGCATGGAATATAGTTGAAGACGATGGAGAAACGTATAAAAGAATTGAGATACTGAGATTCTCTGCCAATGCATAGATAGCACATTACTTTCGTAACCACTATATATCAAGTCTCTTCTTTTTATGTGAAGGTTTTATATGAAGTAGTTAATTTATATGAAAAAATCGTATTCCCACTTTTCCAAGGGCATGTTTTATGCTTGTTATTGATAGAAAGAAGCTGAAATTTGAGGAAAGCATGTTCTGCATTACCAATGTTTGAGCTCAACTTATGTAGCATTATCTATTCCCTCGCTCCCTTACCTTAAATTTTTAAAATATATAGCACAAAACACCACAATTCAAAATCAAGCCTTCAATAAACAACTACCTCCCAGGTTTTGATCTTGGTTTAACAACAAATTCAAAAGAATTTGCAACTAAAATTGGGAGTCAATACCTAAAAACTCTTATGATGATTGTGAATTGTATTCTCCTCTCTCTGTCAAATAATTCAAGCGTGTGGTCCCACGGAAGCATCATCTTAATATAGAAGGAAATATTTTAACAAATTCAAAGAGTAGGGAATCATCCCACCACATCTCTGTCTCATATCACAAATGCCCGCATGCTACGTAAATACATAGGCACAAAGACAACAAATAACACCAAGTGCAAATTACATCCATCCCACCAACATAACATCACTTATACCAAACATCACCAATACCGTTCACATAGTTTCAAACAAATACAGCACGGACAACAATAGCAATGATACAATAAAGCAAACGTCCATTAATGCTTCTTTCGCACATTTGAATTACAAAAGCAGTAAAAGGGAAGTCCAGCAAATACAATTATACCGAACAATAGTGCCCGTCTTGATAAAGAGTGCCATTTTCAAAACCAAACAAGCAAAAGCTATGCACAGAACAATGGAGGGTGAGCGAAATGGTGATGATTTCTGGGCCCTTCGCAAGTTGCAAGATAGAACGAAGAAGTCCTTTTGATCTTTGCGAAATCTACATAAAGAAAATGCTTGGCCACAATCGATATAATAAAACTTGACAATAACACAAAAAAGAGAAAGTGAACGTTGGGGCCCAAAATACCACCGGGCGTGCACTCCGGTTCTCTTTCTGAGGGTACCACTCGAATAACCAGTCTTCCCATTCACACAGCCATCTCCCACGCTGAGGGTTGAGTAATTACTTTATCTAGACCCCAAGATGCAGTTTAATAATTCACTTCACCTTACTAGAGAGAATAATATCAGGCATTCTCCTGCTCTCCCCTGAGAAAAGAGAGAAATTTCACAAGCCAAAGATGTTGATCTCCAGCTCTAATCGTTGTTGTAGAAAGACCTAATGATGAAAAACTTGAGCTCTCCTTCCAATTTTATCCTCTGCAAGAAACTCTCCAACCTATGCAATTCCAAATCCAACCCTACCGCTATGTTACATTCTTTTATTCTGCACTCAACAACTTCTAATCTAGTTGAAATGATAATAACAAGTACTACTACCGAAAACTAACTGCAAAAGAGAGGAAAATTTACAGTGTACCAAGTCCAAAAGCTTTGGCTTTGTGCTTTAGGGATTTCAAGTAATCAATAGCTTCATCCAGAACCACCATAGCATCTTTACCCTCTCCATCAGGAATTATACTCCGCAGAACACTTACAGTCTCCCTTATTTTCTCCCTTCGAATTCTCTTGAAGCTTGATTGATAACCCAATTCACAAGACCCTGAATTCTGACAATTACCACAACTAGATTCTGCATCATCCTCATTATCAAGGTGTGGGTTAAATTTCACAGAACAGGCAGAGACAATTCGCGAGGGCGTATCATGATAATCTCCATCAATAAGTTTTTGCTTTTTGCTAGGTCCAGCAGAGCTAGCAACCTCTTCTGCATTTCCATACAAACAATCTGGCTTCTCGCGAGCTGTCACTGTACTAGGGGAATGACCAGTGCTTGTAACTTCATCATCATCAGTGTAATCACTATCATCATCAGAGTAAAGTAGTGCATTGAGTTCTTCAGTGTCCTCCTGCATTTCACTTTGCAAATTAGTCCCATTGGTTTCTTCTAATTCATCAATTAAATTTGGTCCAAAGTGAAAATTTGTATCTCGTTTTGCTCCGGGATTTTCCTGGGTCAAATTACAACCATCTAGTGGCTTTGGTCTCCAAGAAGTCAAGCATTGGCCAGGTGTCCGTATCCCAGGACTAAATATTAGAGCTGTTTGATCACCTGATTGATCAAAGACAAGAAATCTCTTCTGAGTACAAGAAGACCCTGACTTGGGGTCGATGGTCTCCCCACATTTCTCAAAAGGGGCAGTAGGTAATTGCTCTTTAAAAAGAGAGTTCGAAGCAGGCAAAATGGCCTGTTGGAAGTGCCGCACGCAATAAAACCAACCAAAAGATTCGTTTGATTGGACAACTTGCAAATGAGGTTGCATAGGATATGCATTAACTGGCAATGTTCCATTTATCGAAACCATATTAGTACCAACATTCATAATCGAAGGAATACTAGTTTGTTGCTCAAAGCAATTTGGAGTACTCAAGTAATTCAAATTGTGCGATTGCCAATCACGTTGTTCCCGAAGAAACCAGGATCCAGAGTCTTCTCCCATCCACCCAAAACGATCTAACAATTGAAACATAGAAAACCAATGTAATTACAACTTTAAAACAATATAACAAATAAAAATTAAATATTCACAAACCATACATTGTAATACATACCAAAAGAAGGATGTCTGTAGTAGGAATATCTGTTAGTTCTCGTTTCTCTCAATGCCAAGGGAAAAACCAAAAACTCCTGCTAAACTTGAAATCACAATGTGAAAAACTAATCTACGTGACAGGTTTAAGCAAATGACGGAAATATTCAGCCTGCCATCAAAGAAAACAGTATTAACATAAGGTTTCACATCAACTATATCAGCAATAACAGCAAAGAGGGAGGAATCTCAAGCTTGTGAAAGTAAAAGTTCATATCAGCTAGCAAAGCAAATATATGAGCAAACATTAGGCATGTCAATCTTTCAAAGAATGAATTGTTCAAACACTGAATTTATTGTTTACTAACCTGGCAAAACTTAAGTGGTTGAAAGCATGCTATGATTCTAACTATTATCGTCGCCCTCCCCGCAATTCCGTGTTCGTATTTCAATGCCCGGAATCTTGTTTGGCTTGCTGCTTGGCACACCATAACTACTTTCCCAACCCTTCAATATACAATGACCAACACAATCTTGCACAGGACAACTGAATCAACCCTAGTAACTCAAAACCCAGGACGATTCAAATTGAAAACACGAGAACTCCAATCTACTACCAAGAAAGAAATACCCAACAAATGCAAAAACACAGGGACTCTTATCTACAACAAGAGAGAAATACCCAACAAACGTAACCGGAGAGATTGACAGACTAATAAACTACAGCTCCGAAAAAGAAATTATCGCAGAAGGAAAAGAAAGCTAGGAGCATAGAGCTTGAGGAAATGGATTTGCTAATATTCAGCTAATCTGTAGGACATAACAGGGAACAACAACGAAAAAAGTGGATCCCATTGAAAACAGAGAATAAACTAAACCGACAAATCTAGATTGGAGATTAATTAATGAGATTACAGAATTACTCTACAATAGACGTTCCAAGAGATGACTTTTCGAAACACATCAACAGAAAGACTAAGCCACCACCGCATACTGTTCTCTTATCCACAATTCGATCGCCACGGTTGTCACTCACGCTGCAACTAATTCAAGAATCCTGCAATGTATGTTTACCATCAGAAACAAGAATTTACACGAATCACGGCTTCATTTAGGTACGAGCAAATAGAAAAGTGAAAAATAGTTTAACCAGATAGCATATATAAACAAATGCAAACTTTTCAGGCCGTAGTACTTTCGTCAGATTATTAAGCAAGACGACCCAGGAGAGACAAATCAAGAGCCTAAACTGGAATGAAAATAAATATCTAGGAGTCAATAAAATAATCAGGACGATAGGCAGACCAATAGAAATGAAATCACCTCACCTCTGAAACAAGTAAACAAAGAACAGAGAACAGCGAAAGCGTTTCCAGCAAAGTAATTCAATGGGATGATAGAGAAAATCCAAAACAAGCAGCAAACAAATCATTCAGAAAACCCAAAATCCCACATGTTACCCAGGAAAACTAACCAGAAAAAGCAAACAAAAACTACAACCACAAGCAGAATCAACTTCACAGCAGCTAATCAAAGAGTGTAAAGAGATCAAACAATAGAAGATCGACAACAGAAGCCCAGACAGTACCATAAAGGAGCTAAAAACTTACAGAAAACACCAAAGGAGGCAGACACCGGTTCCAACAAAAACACAAGACAAGCTCAATACTCGAACTAAAGCCCCAGATCGAACACAACACAGATACAAAGACTCGGAAAGATCTCGCAGTGAGAGAGAAAAATACGGTACAGTCAAAGTTGAAATTTTGAGGGTGAACAAACGCTAAGATTATATAGAAAAATGATTTGATGACACAAATGTCCCTACTTCCGGTTTGGTTTGTGGGATCAATAAAAAAAAATTATAGTTGAGGAGTTTGATGTGATACGTGCGCGTGTGAAGAGTGCACGCAAGGTATAAGTGTACAATGATGAAACACAGTAAGTTTACTCCCTCCGTGTGGGGTGGTTGTATAATGAATGAGCTTGGGGTGGACGTTTGGTCAATGTCTTGTTGACCGACCGCCATATCAGTTCGAACCGAACGGAACCCATAGTCATCATGATTCATGCCAATGCTTTCCCCCCTTCACGAAACTAGTCTATTAATCTTCCCTTCCCTCCATTCTATGACTCGTGTTCTTATTTTTTGAAAACTCAACAACAATGTTCACAATTCAACGATTTTCATTCTCTTTTTTCCAGCAAATTAATAATAGCAACAAATATATTTTAATCAAAGACAATTTTTTGAAATAATATTAACATTTTTTGGTCAATAAGAATATTTATGTGAGTGTATGAGCATAAATTTATTTTCACTATTGTTATTTCGATATAATATTATATTCATCATCAATGAATTTAATTATTATACGTCAAAAACAGAGTTTTATTCAGTAATAGTAAAAATAATATCTTAAAACCCCCATTAAATTTTAAAAAAATAATAATTGACAATTATCCAAGGCGATTAATTTTTTTAAATAAAAATATTATGATAATAAAAATAACAAGGTATCCTATGTGTCACATGAATATCAATAATTGTCGCTTGACCGTTCAAACAATAAAATATGAATTATACAGAGATGATGTGGCCCCACTGATCACCATTGAATACATCATTCTAATCCTCACACTTACCCTGAAAGTATGTACATACACACTTTCATACATATCTAGTTCTGTTATTATCCACCCATTGGTTGTCTAACTTTATCGTTGAAATGAAATTGGAAGAGTAAAAAATGCCTTAAAAAAAAAAAGGGTTTTATAGGCCCCCCTCATCCATGGAGTACAATAATACTTTTTATTTGATGTGATGTGATTAAACATTGAGGAATGGTAACCCAACACAGTATTTGATAAACTTAATTCATTTTCTTAATCCCAATTACTTAGCTCATTTAGCATTATTAATACTAATCATGTACCGTCGTAAAAACTATTAAACTAAAAGTCATATAAAGTCAAATTAAAAGAAAATTATAATTTCATTTTATAAAATTGTCTTAAATGAACTAGATCAAACAGAACCTTACAAAATTATAAAATAAAAAAAAAATGAATAAATAAATAGAAAGGGGGAGTCACAGGGTATGGTTCCCATTTCCATTTTGATGAAAATACTATTATAAAAGAAAACAAAAGATTTGATCACATGAAAGAGATCTTATGCACAGGTAAGAAGATCTAATATCTTCAATTAATTATCAGTTTCCCTAATAAAAAATTCAAAGTTCAAAAAAAAAGAAAAAAATTTGCATTCCTTTCGTGCCATCTTGTTTGGAGGGGAGGGGACAATACCCAACCCTCAATTGAGTTCTTCCTTTCCTTCCCAATCCCATTGGGTCTTCACTTTTGGTGGCACTATACATTATACAAATACAAAATACATGTAAAGTTTAGTAAAGAAAAAGAAAAAGGATACCTCTTCACGTCTTCTGTATTTTTATATATAATTATAATCATCATACCGATGCTCAACTTTACTTTATTTACCATTTTAATATTTGATTAATTCAATAATATCTTACTTTAATTAATTACTAATTTAATATTTAATTAGTTAATTAATAGCAACGGTTATTTATCATCATTACTTTTTTGTTTTTTGGTTTTTAATGATGGTGTCTAATGATCCGATAAGCCTTGAGATATCTCATGAGAATGGTGGTTGTGGATTGACCACTGAACTGAAACTCTTGCTTTCCTTTTCTGTTCTTTGATATTCAAATTTAAAGCTTTAGGAACATACCCACCTTTACGAAAAAAAATGGATGATTTTTTGCAACGCACCAAGCCCATAACATTCACTATTTAGAGCTTCATGTTCATTTCATTTGGTAGTGGACCTTCCACATTCTATGGATGATGCTCCATTTCTTTTTTCCTAGCGTCTACTTAAAATGAATCATATAATTTTTTTTGACTTACAATAAACCTAAAATACTCAAAGAGTAAGAATTTTCGTGCATTGTACTTAAAAATGCAAAGAAGGAAAATAGGTCAAACGGGGTAAAAAAAAAAACAATAATAAACATTTCTCCATGTTTTATGCCACTATAAATTGTTTCTTACCCCTCAAAAAAAGAAAGATTTACTTGTATAAAAATATTAAAACTAAGGAATGGGTTTGATCTAGCCAATTGGATGCTCATAAAGGTAACACATGTCGTGGAAGGATTGCGGATATTTGGATTAATTAAAACTAAATCGTTTTGCGAAGGCCATAAGCATATAATGTCATTAGTTAAGGTGGGGAAGCGTGGGACATGAGACCGGA
The DNA here is from genome assembly GCA_035221805.1 of Trichilia hirta. Taxonomy (NCBI): domain Eukaryota; kingdom Viridiplantae; phylum Streptophyta; class Magnoliopsida; order Sapindales; family Meliaceae; genus Trichilia; species Trichilia hirta. Next base: position 6,941,999 of record JAWDEX010000003.1, on the reverse strand, counting down.
GCCATTTGGTTGTGGATTCTCCAACAAAAACATTCACGCTTGGAAAGCTAAAAGCTTATATAACAAAACAATTCCCCCTCCACTCCTGGCCGCACTCAAAAGTTCATATGCTCCTGTGCTTTCTTTTCTTTCCTTCTTTTTTTCTTTAATAAAATTTTTTTAAAATACCCACAAGCTAAAACAAAGAAAAAAACAAAAGGTTAAGGAATTCATGCCCATCACAATTGTATTTATATGCTACATACCACCCACTTAGGTAGACTTTTCTCTCACTCTACTATATACTTGTACTCTTTTCTTTAATTTATTTTATTTTATTGATAAGAATTGGCCCTTTTGAAAGCGTCAACTCACTCTTTTTATCTTATTTTTAAGGAGATGTTATGAAGTTTGATTTAGTAGCTCAATATTGGAAATATTTAGTAGAGTATTTAGGTTTTCAAATTTGTTCCATCATCAAACACGTGCAATTGGGTAGCCTTATGATTTCCATCCCAATATCCTATGAAAGGAGTCTTAAAATATTCATGGATAAAAGTTGGTTGTATTTCTTCATTTTCAAGGGTAACTTAGATTGTTTCCATTTCCAATATGATTAGTTGTTTATAAAAACATAAATAGAAAAATGTTACTATACATTTATAGAGACAGTCAACAAATGTCCTCAGAAAAATCAAATCAAAATATGAAAACAACGAAAATATTATTGGGTTACGCATTTACTTATCAAAGAATAGATGGTGGATTTTAAAAATTTTGGTATGAAGATTACAAGAAAACTTCAGATAAGGTGGCCATATTATCCATATGCCCAGTTAGTAAATTTTTATTAAATATATATTTATTTTAAAATTAAATAATAATAATAAAACACTTATAACGTCAAAAATATTAAATTATATGACATATTTTTATTAAAATAGTCTTACTTAAATTTTTTTATCAAAGATTAAACGTCAAATTGATATTGACGGGATACATCATATGAGACTGCTTGTTCCACGTTTATGTCTCTGGATAACAAGAAGCAGAATCTATCTTCCCATCATAATATTGCAAATGCGGTGTTGAAGTTAACTTCCTATCCGTTTTCCTTTTCTGCTTCACCATGATTGAAGCACAAAAATGTCTCCAATAGATCATATGTTGTAACAAAATAATATGGTTTTTGACATATATGGTGAATCGAAGAGATGTTTGTTTGATCATGCCAACCCAAGATAAAGTCGGATATTTTAAACACTAGCAAGATCCATTGAGCTTTTGCACCATGTCAACCCAGTATACAGTACCATTGATGTAACTACCGAGATCCACTAAGCTTAATTTGCAGAATTGCTTGTTGGGATTTTATGGATATATTTTAAAATTCAAATGAGACTTGATTTTCTCTTTATAAAAGTTCAAAATATTTAAAATTTTATCAATTATTTTCGAAAATTAGATAATATTGATATGATTATACTATACAATTGTCATTATTCAATTAAAAATAGAAATTCCCATTTTACAGATTAATTGATCAATTAATTGTAAGGTTTTAGATTTAGAGTTTATGGTGTTGCAAATTGTACTTTAACATATTAAAAATAGAGAGTCTCGATTTAAAAGTAACGACTTATATTTTATAAATTGTGTTAAACATATTTCGAACAATTGAATAATTAAAATATTATAATTGTACCATAAAGTCGCAAAGCTATAATCTTCTCCCATTATGAAAGTAACGCATGCTCTTATAAATATTTATAAGAAGCACAAACTCTCTGGGTGGATGTGATGTGTTCATTAGACTCCAATTCTCTAACCCATGTTTTACTTTCTATTTAGTTTTCATTCTATCTTGTTCATTATTATGGACAATAGTAATTATAAAGCAATAGTGATCTTGCATTTGACGTGGAGATCACTACATATACTTAAACATGTATTTCACCAGTTGAAACTATATAGTAACTCATCAAGAAAAATATATGTATGTGAATAATGATAGGCTTGTGCTTTCTTTCTTTTTGCTTTTTATCATGGTGCGAAGCAACTTTAATTTGAGCCATTTGGGAGATGCATAGTGCCTTTCGCACTCGATAACGATATGATCAATTATCGCAACATTTAAGGAAATCTAGTGGAAGGCAAATTGATTCAATTTTGAACTGCAATAACGCGAGAGTTTGAACTTTAAATTATAAGTTTCCATCGTGCGTCCAATTTTGTAGTTATTATATAAGCATCACAAATAGCTTTCTGCTTCCATATTGCTAGCCTTCTATTCTTCATTGAAAGTCTTAAAAGCAAAACAAATAATTATGACTCTTTGCTCTTTCTTCGACTTCTCATGAAACCCAATAGAAACATTTTTCTTTCATCACATATTTTGATTATGGTCTAAGTACTTTATGCTCTATTAGGATCTGAAGGTCAATTTTCTCCACCCACAATAGTAGTAATGCAATAATCATCTTGACTTTAAAGATAACTTATGAACCAAACTTATTAGTTTCCCATTCCCACGTAAACTGCGTGCCTCAGTGCAATTCATTGTTTTAAATCAAATTTGTACTTTAGCGGGTAAGTTGGACTTTGTACGTGGTTAAATTTCATTAGGAAGACCAATAGATATATTGTTACTTATTAATCACATCACTAATATGTTAAGAAAAAAAAAAAAAGAAATAATATGCGGTAGTCATTATAAATGAATATATTTTCAAGTAAATCATGCGTTTAGTTTTTTTTACAGAAGGTGCACAAAAAATTCATGATGAATGTATTTTCAAAATAAAATAAGTGGCAAAATTAATATTGTTCTTTTTAAATATCTACTTACATAAATCATTTATTTACATATATTATCAAATATTAACAGCTTTTAAAGTCTTAATTAAACAAAAACAAAGTTGGATTAGGTACATCAACAAAGCTAGTCAACATATGCGAACCACCTTGAGCTCAAAAGTTTGAGTTTCATCTTCCTCTTTTATCAAGAATAAAACCTAGAGCAAACGTAAGGCTGCATTAATAATAATAATATATTATATAAACCATTTTCACTTTGGCGTCGGGATGGACCAATGAGGGGCAAACCAGTCATTTCATATATACAAATCAATTGCATGTACAATAGTAAACTCAGGTTAATCAATTTAATAAAAAATATTATTGAGAAGAAAAAAATTAAGGGAAAGAAAATCTTCCAATTCCCGACCACCAAATCTCTGGTACAATGCGGAGAAGACCTTATGACTAAAGTCTCTCACGCGACTTGCAGTCTTTAATTAACATGCCGTCTTATCTTTCGACGCCATTTTCTCGAAAGGAAAATTCCCAGTTACATCATCCTTCACCTGCTTGTGTACGTCACATGCTCCGTAACCCGTTTGATTTGTTGACTGGGATATGATATGTAAACGTGGCTGGATCTTAAAGGTTAGGGCCCGAATCACATGACAGACGGGAATGAAAAAACTGTCATCGAACAAATGATGAGCATGTAAAGATGTACACTATAAACTGACTATCGCATCACCGTCGGGATCTCATAGGGCGCATGCACTAGCGCACGCTTTGGCTCTAGCTTCAATGAGAGAGAGAGAGTTTATTTTTTATTTTTATTTTTCAAAGGGGAGAGTTTAGTCAAAGAATTGTTAAATGGCCTACCATGCACGCGAGCTTTGGGTGACAGCCGGGCGTACGGTAGAATGTGAGTTTTTAAGGCGATATATATGGGTCGAAGCGTTGATGGCTGACACGTGTTAGGGGAAATGAAAAGAGATCTTTGGTTGGGGCCCACACAACAGCGGCCTTTACGGATGCGTAGCCGCCAGTGGCATGCTTTTGGGGGTGTTTTAACTGGAGTTTCTCGCATTCCCCACTTCTTCTTGGCCTATTTTCCGGCGATTATGAGGTCGGTTGGTGCTTCGTGTTTTGTGTATTTGCATTTGAACCTATATGGTTACTTGGAATACAGCGGTTACGCCCTTGAATTTTTCATTATTCATATTTTACAAAAATAAGGAAACTCGAATGAACATTTTAAACTCAGTCGTATTATTGCATATAATTAAAAGAACTTCATTTGCTAATAAAAATTGTGAAAAAATTATTTGTTTCAAATTAGGATGAAAATTTTCTTTCAAAAGTTAGAATTTATCTTTGAATAATAATTAATGATCACAGTAATTTTGTTAATAAAATATATTTTAACTTTCGTAGTAAATTAATGTAGGGTTGGATGGATAGAATCTAATCTAAATTAAATGAATCCAAATTGATCTAACTGACTGATGTTGAAAATTTCTGATTAATTTTTAAATTAGACTAAATTCAAACATATATATTTAAATTAATTTAAAATTTAAATTTAAATAAATTATGACCATCTCTTTAAGTCAGTTTAATTTAAATTAATAATTGTATCAATTTAAAAAAAATTGACTTAATTTTTAAATTAAAAAAACATGAATTAATACATTTAAATTAATTTAAAATTTAATCTCAAACTAATTTAAGCAGACAATATCACCCTCAACTCTGGAAATGATAATTATAGCCTTTTTAATATAAAATTGTTTCACAAATTGACTTCGCACTCATAAATTAGGCACATAGATCAAAATACTTTTTTATGTGCCTAATTTACACCAAACTCCCATCTCCTTTTCATGGTACAGGAAAAGGGGTTTTCAATTTCACCGCACACTTTTTTGGAATATGCATATCTAGGCATCCTGGTTATTTTCAGGTTATTAATGTGAATTTTTCATTTCGTAATTGTCAGGTAGTTTGGAATAAAAAACCCAATACCCTTAAAAACAAATTGCTTGAAAAAATAAATTACCCTAAATTAGTCAATAAAATTTTCTTCCGTTTCATGATTCGTAATATTATTAGTGTTGGTTCCAATTCCATAACCATATTGGAACGTCTACTTTTATGGGCATTAACCCTTCGATTGCTTTTGTAGATATTTATCTTACCATTTCATGTCTTCGATTGCTCAATTACGGAAGATTGGGTGCTTAGTGAGAAATACAGAAATGGTTGGTTTCGTAGAAACAGAAATGTAGACAATCCTGGGGATCCAATAAAAGCTGGCGACTTTTGGCGGTATGTTGCGCGTGGGGCCAAACAGTTCTTTTTCTTGAAAGCAAAGAAGTACAATTCGCTAACCACTCAGCTCTTAGCTGTAATGGGTTTGGATTTTTCCCGAGCCGTCAACTTTCAGAGCTCTGTAAATTCAGAGAGAAATTAAAGAGTCAATGCTTTTTCTCTGAGAAGAAACTGAGTCGTATTTTTGCACTTAGCCTGAAACAAAATTGAAAAATCCGTCATTTTTATATTGAAATTAGTCGTACAAAAAACCTCTTTGGCAAAATTTTCACATTTCATTTCGATGAATTAGTGTTCACTTGACATGGCCTATCATACTTATATTTAATACTTAAATTAGTATCGTTGTCGTGGTTCATTAGTTTTGGTACTGAAAACAAAGTTGGTTGAAGAAAACTAGATTTTTTAATTTTTTATTTTCATAATAAAATGTTAAATTGATTAAATTAATCCCTTTGAAACCCTATGTACGAATCTGAGCCAAAGTTAGGGCTGTACATGATCCTGGGCCTACATAGTTTGAATACGGTCAAGCTATCCAACTATGTTGTTTCTACGTGGCAATTGGCCCATATTTATGGACATCTAAAACTAGTTTTGTCATTGTGGCCCCAACCCACTACTGGCACAAATGGCATCCACTTTACAGTATTTGGAACAGTAACCAATTGAAAATTTTTATGTTTTATGGTCTTAGTTCATTGTAAATTGATGAGAGTAAAAGAATATAAATAAATATTATAAAAATTTCCTTTTTCTTTTCCAATCGAATATTATAGTCTTAAGAATGAATGTTCAATCAACAAAGTTCATTCATTCGTATTAATAAATTATGCCATTAGGATCCTTAATTTAAGTCATTTTATACTGATATTTTTGCTCTCCGTTTTATGTAATAAAAATATTAAGTAGCACGTATTGTTAAAATTTAAAATATTACAATATTTTATGTATGGGAATAGAATTTATGGGTCTCTATATATTATTAATTTAGGCATTAATGCAAAATCCAAAATGATTGAATTTAGCGAAAAAGAGTTATATAAAAAATAAAAGAGAGCCCCCAGAACAAAATCCTGTCACCCAGATTACTGCTGCACTCCATTTTCTGCTACTTTTGCGAAGGTCTCTGGACAAGCTATATAGCGGGGGTCACAGATAATAAAAATATCTTGAATCGTTCTACGCTCTTACCGCCTTCATTTCTACATATTATGATCACCTAGTCATCTCCTAAAGCCACTCATAAACTATTTTCAAGTATTAGATAGAAAAGAGAGCAATACTTGTGCATTTAATGAGCATCACATGTCAAGAGAGTAGGTAAGGAGCGAGAGCCCAACGACTTTTAAAGAGATATTTTTATTTTTGATGAAGGAATGGAAGTACACTCACAAAGAAGAAATCTTCATTTCACCTCATAGTAGGGATGTGTTACAGTCGAAATAAATCCTTTTACTGGGAGAATCTACCTACGTTACTTGCATGGTTAAAAAAAAAAGAAAAAAGAAAGAAAAAAAAAAGGACAGCAGTAGTAACAAAAAGTGAGGTGGCAGTAAAAAATTAAGAGAATCAATTATTTGTTAGGATAGTATTTTTGAATTTTAAATAAGTTTATTTACTTTATTTTTTAGAATAAGATTTTTGAATTTTTTATCTGTTTGTTAATATTGTTTGTTATACTCTTTCTTGTTAATTTATATATTTTTCTCAAAATTATATTCATTAAAAAATCGTTAGATTCTCTCAAATGAACCTCACTCCTGAAACACAAATAATTCAGAAGTTCTCATTTTGATGTTCAAGCCATTAGCCCAGTAATTAGATCACTAATTCGGGACTGCAACAGAACGATGAGCTGCGCTTGATCAAGAAAACAGGTTTCCCTACTCTCCGTTCGATTTTTTTACACGTAGATAAATCAGAGAGTTAGATGAAGAAACTATATAAACACTACTTCCATTAATGCAGGGGACATTCAGACATTTTCTCTCAATACAATAATTTTTTTAGGACCCTTCGACTTTTGGGGTTGCTAAAATCCTAGAGAATATATACCGTACACAGAGGCAGACTTAAGCATCAAAATGTACACGCCAGCCAGCCTCGCCTGCACATAACTCTCATACACTTTTTTCTTTTACGGGCCATCTTAGCTTGTTTTCAGTTTCCACAGGTTTTAGTGACCATCTGAACGTCTTTCAAAACCTCATATTCAGCACACTCATCTTCAGAGCTTAGTACGATGATGTTTTCCTCTACAGAATATATTTATTCTTTATACCACTTTAAATATACAAATATTATTGGTTTGCTGCGTATTAAGATAGCTAGACAAAATCAGATGCAATCTTACATATTAACTCAATAACACCACGACATCACCATTTAAGCCCATGTCCACAACAATGTCTATGTGTAATAGGCCTAAATAATTGTTATCGGCACCGGAATAACCCGATCCAATCCCTGGATGCTGATCCTATCAAAAAGTTAGAGGTGCATGGCAAGGGCGGAGTTCGGTGCCGTCATTCCTTTGAAAGCAAACCTCTTGGGGTAGTTCTCTCCGGCGCACTATCTAAACGCCCTCAAATTTTGTTCCTTATGAATCTATTTCCCTAATCAACGCAACTACTTCTCAATGGAATCTCCACCGATAAACGCTAATTCAGTCTAGAACAGTGCTTCGAAGAAAGGATGGGTCAAATTCAGTCTCAAACACCATTTGATACCAAATAATTTGTTTATCATCAGATTAAAAGGCTATGATCCGTCGATGAGTTAGGGCACCGATTCGTTTTCTATCCTAACCTAGCTAAAATCAATTTTAGAAACTTGTTTTGTATTTTGTGTTTGAATTTTGAATTAGTTTAGAAATTCATTATTGGTATAAAATCGTTTTGTTTATCAATCAATAATTGAATGCATATTTGTTGGCAAATCTAGAAAGATCAGGTTATTGAGATTCTAAGTTTGTTACATTCCCATATAGTACATTAGTGATTGAGGATTACAATTTACAAGTATTACAATAACAAAGTGGGTCAAATATTGGACGAATTTGAATAAAAGTGGCAAGGGGTTTTGATGGTAGCAACTGGAAAAGTTATTTGAAACTTTTAATCCTAACATGCCTCCCCTGAAAAGAGTTAGAATTTCTGTAGTATTGTGGGATGAAATCATTTAATATTAAATATAAATGAAAAAAAATTGTTATTTACTTTATCAGTGAAAGAATAGGTTGTATTCACCAAATGAAAATGTTTACTAAATATTTTACCACAATCCCAAATGTAGCCTTACTATTTTTGATGTACTGGCTGGCTTAAACATTTTGCAATTTGTGTTAGTTGTTATAAAATGGTCTAAAACTAAGTGTAATTTCCTTTATTATATTGGTTTTGTTTGGATGTGTATGAAAGTGTTTCTTTGACTTGATTTAACTAATAGGAAAAACAAATAATATTGGTTTTGTTTGGATGTATAGGAGAGTGTTTCTTTGACTTGGTTTACATGTTAGGAAAAGAAAAACAGTAGAAGGTCAAAGAAATTGGACATGGTTTTTCGGATTCTCTGCTCTACAACTCTTATATACTATGCTTTAGTTTTATATTTTATTTTTCTAATCTCAGTACGCGGACAATTTTGCTTGTTGGGATTTGATTCTATCTAATATCAAAGAAACTTAGACATGGTTTTTCGGATCCTCTGCAATCTATGTGTCTACTACAATCTATTTTATTTTTTTAAATATCAGTACGTGGGCAATTTGGCTCATTAGAATTTGATCCCATCTTGAAGCCAAAGAAATTCAGACATGGTTTTTCGGATTCTCTGCAATGCATGTGTCTAAAATTCTTATATATCAGGCTTTCATTTTATGTTTTATTTTGTACAATATCAGTACGTTGACGATTTTGCACATTAGGATTTGATTCCATCTTAGTATACGGGGTTGATTATAGTACTATTTGCAGCAGATACAGATCTTGATTATGTAATTTGTAGTTTCTTGTGTTACGTTGAATTTCCTTTCTCATCAAAGATAAAATATAGTACCATGAGATACAGGGCTGTAGCAAGGGCTTAAGGTCTTCGAATATTTGGTAGCTTCCACTGTAAGTTGTCTAGTGAACATATAAACAATTTCTCTTGCAACAGAGAGACATTAGAAGCTCACTCTTACAATATTGCTTGTCATGTGATATAGATTCAAGCATTCTGCCCGCCTTGATGCATATATTGATCAGTTCTATTTTCATACCTCATGAGCTGGTGCTGTATTGCCTTTAGCTGTGTACAATAAAGTAAACATTCAAGAAAGATAGGAAATTGTTATAATATGGCATATGTGTTGTTTTATATCTTACTTCAGTAGAATACTGATAATTTATTCACTCACATTGCTCGTTTGATTTCCAGGGATGGTTGTTTTATAGTTTCAAGACTCTTGTCTCCTTTGATGCTCCACCACTACTCAGGTGCAACGTTTATTTTAAAATGTTAATTGGCCATTACTTAGATGTATGGCAAAGAAGATAATTATTAAAAATTTGGTTTCTCTTTTTTCTTTCTTACTAAGTACAAGTATTTAATTGAATGTATCAAGTAGCTTGTCATTTTCTTGATATTCTATTATTCTAATAAAATTAATGTTGTCTAATATCCTTTGTTAAGTTAAAGCTGGGATAGCTTTCTAAGCATGGTATTTCATCTCTTTGTTTTCTTTTCAAATTGTTTCATCTCTTTGTCGTTTCTTCAATTCGAACCAGAACACCCTTAGGCTGAAAACAAAACTTTTTCTAAGACGAGTAAGTTATATGGGACATGGTGGGGGAAGATTTTGTCAATTGATTATAATTGTTGTACTCTGGAGCATCTTCTTGTAGTTTTCTAATAATGAAACCAATTGCTATCATGGTGCTAAAGTTTGGTATCTGAAAGCCAACATATAAGACATTGTTATTTACTTTTAACTGAAATAAAATTAGTAATCATATTATTTAAGTAGGCCATTATAAGCTTTCTATTATTGAGTGAACGACTCCATGTGATTGTTACCCTTGATTTTCATCTTTGATTAAACTACGCTTATGTCCAGAATAATCCACGAAATGCCTTTATTAGACTATATGAACTCACGTGGAGACTGATCTAAACCTTAATTACAAACAAAAATCTTAGAAACTGATGTATTATTTAACCAAGTAATAAAGATTTAAAGCTATGTTAAGATAGATTATTCACATTCATGTTTTCTATATTTTTTAAATATTATAATGGTAGTATTTTAATGAACAATATAATTATTTCAACAATAAAAAGACATATATATCGGAATTTAGAGTTAAAGTTCAATGGGCCTTAACATAACTCGCAAGGTTGTCTTGTATTTTGGTTTTCTATTGCTGAAGAGACGTTTTTGTCAATTTTCGTATCCCATCTCTCGATCACATGTTGTCCTTCTGTTTATTGTTTTGCTAAGCAAGCATAATTACGTAGTCCGGAAACCCTCAGTCTAACCAAACAAACAGTCAAACAAAACGTTGCTGGTTGAGCTGTAGATTGAAGTAAATAAATCATGAGTTCAGGGAGACACATTAAAATAATGTATTCCCCAGAATTAAAATAAAAAATAAGTCACTATCATTTTGAAAAAAATAATGAAAAATATAATAGTTTACTTCCACTGTTTTGTCATTTGTGCATATATTATTTTATTCCCTGGAATGAAATTCCATTTCTCTGTATTTTCCATGAAAGTATTAGAACAAACTTCATAACAGAATAAATCAAACGAACTGTAACTCACAAAAACATAATTTTCTTTTTTTTTTTGGCCTCCCAACTCCTAGTCTGTAAGCTGTTAAGAGGTCTAATATTTAACAGCTGGTGACCGTTTTCTATGCATTCACCATTCTCCCTTCTCCCTTCTCCCATCCATTACCAACTTATCAAATTCTTAAATTCCTTCTTCCTTCTCCAAATGTCCTTCATTTTCCCTCTTCGCATGAGTCTCTTTCTCCCTTCATTTTGGTTGCTTGACCTTGTTTGGGAGTCATTCTCACAAACACAAAGGAAAATTCTGCTTAAATAAACAAAACGTGCTGACCATGTGAATGGTCCATCTTCAAACACTTCTTATTTATTTATTATTATTTTTTTCTTTATGGTTCCATTTCAGATGGTCTGTTTAGCTTCCTCTTTTTGGTATCTGGTTCCGGGGTGTTATGTGATGAATTTACACATGACCCAACCGTTGTATCATCACTTTTATAGCTCAAGCATGCAGCATCCAGCACTCCAATAGGACTTTGGGGCACAGATGACGCTAGTACTGAAGCAATACTTGCACTCTTAATTGATCCACCAATCAATGACAAATCATTTAGCATTTTTATACAGTTGAGCAATCTCTCCTGAAAAAATAAAAGTGTACGTATTCAGAGAAAATAAATAAAAGTTATCTGAATGCATCAATTGTTAGTAATCAAACTTAAAATGATGATAAATATAAAAGTAAAGCAACCATCATTTATAAAGGGTTATGGACCACTATACCTTTTTTACATGCTGAGTAAGAACAGAAATTGCTTTCTGAATATCAACTGTCTTGGTTTCCCCTGCAACAGATACTGCCACTGCTGCTGCAACCTCAGAAGGCTTGAATTCCAAGAAGTCAATCCCTGCATTCAATTCCCACCCACCAAAACATCAGACCTGTCTCTGAATTCTCTCTTGTTGCTAGTGCTTGAAGAAATTATTATGAATAGGACATGATCTATATGTGTAAAGGGAGAGGTGACCTTTTATAGTGCTTATTATGACTTGGTTTGATCTCAGGAATAAAGCTCTAAGGGGGATTTGATCATCGTCATTGATCTTGTGAATGAAATAGTCTATGAAGGAGAATGGGGTAATTGCTTGCATTCTCCACTTCAAGGTGCTCAGTACCAAAAGCTCCATTCTTTGTATGGTTCGAGCTTCAAACAAATATTTTGATTGACCAACCTGTCAACGCTCATTATCATCAGAACTTACAGATCAAAAGAGAAACATTACAGATAACGCAAATAACAATATGAATCGGAGGAACTTTAACCTGTAGATCTAGAGAAAATGGAACTTCAGTTTCCTCCATTTTGGCTGCAATAGACAAACATGCCACAGCCAATAGTTGCACCATCCAAGCTTTACCCTTCTACAGGTTTGCACAATAAAAACGTTAGATGCAATAAAATTAAGAAATGCAAGAGCCATGGTCAACAAGAAAGACAATGAATGGCAAGTTAAGCTCAATCTTCAACTTACAGGCAATTCATAGGCAGAGAGAAATCTGTCCAAGTAGTTGATGGATAAATACGAGCAAAGAGGTCCAAAACCGAAATCAGCATGAACCTGTTGAACCAATAGGCCATTAACTTGGATCATCAATAACGCTCAAGAAGGAAGAAATCAGCCAAACAAGTGAATGAAACAGAGAAGGGATGAACACCTCATGCGCGTTGATAGCCTAAGCAAACGGATTAATCAAAAGAAAAGGGAATCAAACAGGACAGAAAATGTAAAGTTTATAATTACAAAAAAGAATACATAAAATACCTTGACATATAGCACCGGACCCAAAAAGCATAAAATAAAGAATCCACCGTACTGTTCACCGATTCCGTATAAGCATTCATGAAAATATACCAATAAGAAGAGAAAAAAAAAAAATTGTAGCCCATTTCACCAAAGAGCTCATTGTCACTCTAAACATCAATGCCAATCACAAAAGCAATAGAAGAACCCCAAATATTTTATATCAATCACAATGAAGATGAATTCGTTAGCCATCAAAAGATCTCTCATGTCATTGAAACAAATCCGTAATTTTTTTTTGGGAAAAAAGTTCTTTGGAAAATCAATCATTCATATAATCAGAGCTAAAACATGAAGTCTTTCATGTGTCTAAGAGCCCACCTTAATAATCCATTCAATAGCCTCTTTTCTAACTCCCGAGTCCAAATCCCCAGTTTGCAGTCTCTTTAGGTAATCTTCGTGTGGCAAATGCTGGCATTCCTTTTCAAGCATCAAAGCCAAACTCTCGTCACTCTGTATTGGCAACATATCTCCAGCATAATCAAAACTCGGGTTTCGATAATGAGTTCGATGACTACCATGATAGCATGTGGCCTCAAACTCCTCCACTACAGACCCGTGGCTATCGTTCTCGACATCATCGAAAATACTGCTGTCTTCTTCAACACACAGAAGGCTTGAAACCGCATCAAAACTTGGTGCCATTAAAGATTCCACAAAGAAACAAAGAAACAAAGAAACACAACTCTCTCTCTTAACAACACACAAAAATAAGATGTTTTATAAAACAGAAACTGATGACAAGAATATTGTTTTGGCTTCTATGTATATGTGTATTGAGATATTTTTTTTGAAAAAAATTATGCTTTAGATGATTAACAAGTGATCTTAAACCAAAGAATTGAACAAGAAAGAATGGTTTATGAGGGTATATATAAGAACAAAAGAATGGATAGAGTGAAAACAGTCACTCTAATCTCTCCCTCTCTCTCTGAAAGATGGGGTCCTTGGAGCTGGCCAAGAGAGAGTTTATGAAGCAAATGAGCGCCTCATCTTAGGGTGAAGGCAGAGAGAGGAGACGGAGAGTGTGTGTATTTTACACTCTAGAAAGAGCGAGTAGATAATAAGAGCAAAGGAGTGAAATTATAATCAGAGAAGAAGGGCAATTACAGGATTTCGTGCAGAGAGAGAGTCACTAAAAGATGCTGAAAAGAAAGCATGCTGGACAGTGGACAGCGACATGTCTCAATCTACGTGGAAACCGTGGATTGATGGTTATCACAATGTAATTACGTGGCCAAATTAGAAGTGAAATGTAATGTAATTGGGATAATAACATTTTAGTCCTCTGAGGTTTATCAAAACAACATTCAAAGGTACATTTTGTGAATTTTAACAAATCAGTCCCCATTGAACTGATTTATTTTTAAAATACAACTAAAATTAGGGATGAATTTATTGTTCTAACAAATTTTAGGGATTAAAATCTTATTTTTATATTTTTATTTGTTAATTTGGTAAACCTCAGGGACTAAAATGTTTATGTCCCAATTGTACTTTGTATCTGTATGCTTTTGTACAGTCTGTGTAATAATCTTTACAGCCTTTATTTCCCTTGTATCTTTTTTTGTCTCTCTCTCTATTTTTTTTCTTTATTAATCTAAACAAATTTCTGAAACTTCAGGTGTAAAATTCAATTCCCATATAGAAATTATTTTTCTTTTGCATCCCAAAAATATTTAACATGTGATTTTTACAGTGGATTAATTGGTTTGTATTGAACTTTTTGGTGATAGAGCTTTCCTAAACTAAGCAAAATAGAGGAACAATATAAGAAAATAGCAAAATACTTCTCCCGTTTTACCAGAGTAAAATTTGATGGAAACAGCAAGGGCAAAAGAGTAAATAAAACAGGTAAAAAGTTCCGAATGGGGTGATTGGTTCTTTCTTTTTGGTCCCGTGCCGACGCGTGTCATCTGTTGCTCATTGATTGATGTGGAAACATCCATTTCCTCCTGAAATGACGATAATGACTTTACCTTGGGTATTGGGACCTTTCTTCCACATACGTGCAAAAAAATTAACATATCCTTCCTTCCTATACGCTTTCGATTATGAAAAATAATCTTATTTTAACATTTAACTTTAACTTTTACTATGCTGACGGGCCATTGTCGGATTTACAGTAGTGAATTAGGACAGGGGAAAGTTTGGCAGTGCCAGCTGGTAGTGTAGGAAACTTTGTTTTACCAAATATTTTTGCTAAACTTTCTATTTATATCATTTGACCAATCAAAATAATCAATTATAAATATTGAGTCATTTGGTATTAAAATTAACAAATATTTCCTTAATTAAAAAGAGCGCCGATTTTTGGAGTTGAGGTTAATTTTCTTAATTGAATAATAAATAAAGTTTGAATTATATTATATTGGTATTATTAGTGATTAAAGTAGATAAATTAAGTTAAATAATTTTATATAAATTTCATATCATTTGTCACAATAATTAGAATAAAAATCTAAAATCTACTGAAAAAGATACGATGCTATTCTGATAATAATAATAATAATAATAATAATAATATGTAACAAAATAAATTATCTCGTAATAAAATACGTGGATATTTATGGAGTATGAAGTCATGGATTTGAACTATAAATTACAATACCTCCAACTCCAACAGTCAATCTTGTAGGATAAATTAAAACAAATGGGTCTAATATTATGTCTCTATTTTGCTTCATTCCATCTCTTCGCATATATATTAAATTAATAGAAATTTAGACTTTTTAACTTTTATTAATTAATCAAATAGATCGGGTGGCATTTAAGCATATAATTCTTCTATCCTTACGAATTCAATAAGAAAAATCTATTACTAAAAAAATAAACATAAATTCATACACTGTTTAAAATTGTCTTCTTCCTAAGTTGAAAAGGCTATAAATCCTATTGTATTTATTACATCTAATTAGTGACAAAACATGAGACACATGGAAGGACGGCTTGGTATGTTTGAACTAAGAATTGATAAAACGTTCTATATATGTAGGGCTTGATTGATAATATAAGAATTAATATATATATATATTAAAAAAATCTCTCATCAAAATCATCCAAAAGTCCAATTTGTAGAAAAATTGAAGGGCCTTTTAACTAGCCAAAGAATCCCAGAAAGAGACAACTTTTGCTTTTATTCCCTCTTTTTTTTTTTTTTTTTTTTAAATTATATATATATATATATATATATATATATATATAAAGAGTTGCATGAATATAAACCTTTTTCATACTTTTTGAGTGTTCTTTAACTGGTTATGTTGTCTAAATGTAAAATCAAAAGTACAAATTATCGATCCCATCCCTAACATTCTGAAATGACAGCTTTGATTTGGATAGTCATTATGCTTCAGTAGAGAGATAATTACATAGTAGTAGTTAAAAGAGTTAATTAACGGTATTGATGGAGTTGGAAATCTATTCATTATCGGTCTTCCCATAAACACCATCATTTTCATCTTGGTAATGGTGTAAAAAAATTGGTCTCCGAATGACCAAAAATTTTAGAGTCAAGAACAACTTTAGAGACGAAGAAAACATATTTGGTCACTTGGTCTCATTAAGACTATTTTATCTTCATGGTTCTATATATAGCTAGATGCCCCTCGACTAGGTGTTTTCTCAATTGCATAATAATAATAATAATAATAATAATAATAATAATAATAATAATAATAATAAACACTTCAAATCTCTTATAGAGCCAAAATAAATTCATTTAATTATAATCAACAAAAGGATGTGGAATGTACTTAATTAATTTCTTCTCCTCAATAATTACATAATTTTAGCACGATGGAATTATTGGAATAATACATTCCATTGTTTGAGATCAAGAGTCGATCCCTTTGATAATACATGCACATATACACTAGTGTATAGAATTAAATTATATAGGAAACGATTTGGGTTCGCATAATTTGGTAAGATTTATTCAAACTAGTTGAATATTATTATATGGTCCTTCTCATTAAACCCATGATGACGGTAAAAATGAATCAATAAGATAGACGAGATGTGTTTTTAACCTCGGATTCTTGCATTCATGATTCCTGAAGACGTGCTTAAAATTGGATTTCATAAAGAGACTTTACGGACACAAATTTCTAACCCTTTTTTTCTCATTCACTTTGAAATTTTCGTTGTTTTTACTTTTTGACCTTTTTGCAGTTTTACAGCATCAGAAGAATTCTCTCTATCAGATCATGAAAAATCTAACACTTTGGTCATATGGATGGTGTCAGTTTTTTGTGCTGATTTCAAAGACTATATTCCAACCTTTTTAAGTAAGGCAAAGAAAGAAAACCACGATTCATTATCTAAGTCTGTCTTTTTTATGGTTTTGGCGGTCTAAAGAGGGTCATAATATTCATTATATTTTCCCTCGTTTTGTTTGAGATCCGAGCTTTCATTCAAAACATTTCATATCCACTATATAATTTTTTAACTCATCCAGTCGTTGGGGGGTCTTATCTTTTCTGTTGCGACGAACCCAATGTTAGATCATGCGGTTAGGGTTACAATATATAAACGATTAACATAGTTTTATGAAACCAATAGTCAGCATGCATTTGACTAATGCATTTCTATTTGCTGTCTCTCTCTCTCTTTCATATCAAAGCTTCCTGCAATAACACGTAATACATATTCTTCCTGCATGTTTGGTAACATTAATAATATCCCCATCACTCCTCCTCCTCCTCCTCCTCCCTTTGTTTTGTTTGGTTTCATTGATAGATCTATCGATCCATCGAATAAGCACATGAATATTAATCATATACTTACTACCCAATTACGATAACTCTAAAAATATTGTATTGGTGACAACAAATTAATATATAGCATACTTGCATTGTTTCTCATCTAACTCTTTTCATTTGACGAGGTTATTAATATATGCTTCAAAAATTTTAAACGTTTATTTAGATCGATCATTGACTAACAGCTGCCACCAACTTCTCACACATTAATGGAATTAATGATACTATTCTAAACCCACTGTGCAGATTCAAATGATGAGAAAAAAGAAAGAAAGTGATCACCTCTCAGCAGTATTAATGAACTTCACATTAAGAAACTACTAATCACGATTCTGGATCTACTGTACTTTCAAGGTATTGGGCCAATTAATCTTTAATTAAAACCGCAGAAAATTTATATTACAAAAATACATAGTCTGCAACTCAAATTTGATGGAGCTACATTAACGGATCTTTAAGTCCAAAAATCGTTCCCAGATACATATTTTTGACATTTTTTTGAAAAGTATACGCATAAAATAAAGAGACGTTCCTTATAAGAATATGTAATTTTTGTAAAATTATATTAATATTATACGCTTTAAAAGAGTAGATTGAATTAGATTTTAATCGGATCAGGCAATTTATGATTATATTAATTTTGAGCTTAACCCAAAATTCAATAAAAAAAAATATGTATTTGTTAGCTCTTTTAACTAATTAAAAATTATCAAATCCATCTAATACATATTAAACTGGAACGATTCATTGATATTCACTGTCTGCACGATCTGTTTCCAACTTAACAATGACCTAGGATGAGTTTACTAAATAAACAAAGTTTCTATTTATAATAAAATTAATTAAATAATCAAAATTAATTTAAAACAAATAAGATGAAAAAGAAAATAAAGACTCTCTACATTGATTTGGTGACAATTGATCGCATATTATACTATGCATGTGCAACACCTCCAAACGCCGTGGTTCTCCATCAAAAGCATCCCGAACATCCGCCGTATTTCCTGTGTGTCTTCTCTCCAGCCTTCGCCATATATAACTAAGCATCATATATATATATAAACACACATAAAAAAAATCTCACGTGGATCGATGTGCGGTCCACACATCTCCATGCTCCCTCTCTTCGTCCAACTCAAGTAATTTTAAATATTATCGAAGTCGTTTACAAGTTTATTCTTGTTAATTATCATTCCAGTAATACAATAAGATTGTTTCTAAAACCAGTTTGAGCTGGCAAAACTTACTTGTCTTGTCTTAAACTTAAAAACGATGCTTTTTTTTTTTTTTTTTTTAATTAGAATTCTCAAAATATGTAAGAAAATGAATTAAAAATGATTGTGGTTATGCTTTTAGGATTCCATATATTAGAGCCAGAGACCAGCTGCCTTAGAGATGGGTTTAAAGAGAAAGACAGGTTTATAGTTCAATGTTTGAGATAATCTTGTCTCTATTGATCAGGTTTATTAGTAAATTTGTCAATCTCAATACAATGTTCCTTATTAGTCAAATGCACTCTCACTGTCAAGAAACTTGAGATCAACCAACGAAAACGTTTTCATGTTTTAGGAATCAATTAACGGAATGTGTTAAATCACTGTAACAGCTCACCTCAAATGTTCAGTGAGATATATATCATTTAATATTACAGGTTAAAATCGATCTAAGTAAATACAATAATATTATTTGGGCTGTCACTCTATAAAATGATGTGTAGATTTTGGGCTATACGATCTTCTATATTATATGATTTCAATTGAATATCCGACTCATTTTATTTCAAATTCACATAATTTTATATTAGGAAAAATTTTCTGCTTAATTTTTTTGTTTGGCCTATTTTTTCATCTTGTCCTTACTTTTTCAAAAATAATTTGAGAAGTAACAATCAATTGATTATCAAAAATAATTTGAACATTAATTTTATTCGTAGCTTGTATTTTATATACATTTTTATTTAGTAAATTGTTGAAACAATAGCAAATGAGTACTAATTTTTTCAATATTTTAGAAAAAGTTATTATTGTGTATAAATATTAATTATTTTATTTCTTTTTTTAAAAAATTTAAGATATAATTATATTAAATGTCTAAGTTATTAATTATTTAATTTTTAGTTTTGTAAATTAGTTTTAAAATATTAAAATTTAAAATAAAAGATTAATATATTATTATATTAAATAATTTAAAAAGAATTATATAATCTTTAACTTGTAATTAATTTAAAATATTTACATTTATGTCATAAATTACCTATATTTCTATTAGTAAAAAGTTTTTAATAAGAAATAGTTTCTTCTTGTCATGAAAATTAGTCTGAATAGGTCAATGGTGAGCAAGGGAAGTCCCAAGAGCGAATGAGTAATTTTTATTAGGAAAATTGTTCGATGCGAAGAACAAACTAATAAGAACACTTGTAATGGAAGAAAGGGGTGAGTAACACGTATTGGTGAGTTTTGTTTTGTATATGTACTCCGATGTTCAAGTTTGAGGGTTAACCAACAAAGATAACTCTTATGATTAAAAGAACTTGTCCTCTTAGCTGTGGTTATTTATTATAGCTGACTTTCAGAAGTGAATGAAATACACGATCCTTCTAAAGAATTCTCTGAAAAAAGTTGTCATTGTACTAGGTGACTTGGGTTACTGAGATTGAATCTCGTTTAGTCACCAATCACGTTCTTTATAGTGTTTAAATAGAATGAACAACTAACTCTTAGATGCTCATTCCTTAAATCTTGCCCTCATGTTTTTGCTAAATTTGCTTAAACCAATTTTGGGTCAATCTTTTCCTCCTTATACATGGGTTATTGATCCTTCGCTATAAAAAATAAAATAAAATAAAAAAATTTACAAATGTTAAAAGTTGAATTTGTATTCTACATATTGAAGTTGCTCCGTTGTTATAATATTTATATATTTATTAAGCACGTTTCGATTCATTTGTATGATACATTGCACGTGAGAGAGTATTAGAAGTTAAATTTGTGTTTCACATTATTATGTTGTTTGGCAGTCACAATATTTATATGTGAATTGCATACCCTTTTTGCTTGAGCTAACTGACTTCTGCTGAAGTCCATACACAACACAAACAAATCTCATATTTAGTGATAGTTTTTCTTTTTTTCTTAGGAATGAACCAACTTTCAACGTATAATAAAAATTTGTTACTTAATTTTATTTAAAAATAATTATTAAATTTAAACAAGCATCCATTAAAAATAGACATTCTCTCTTTAAAATTTAAATATAATTTGCCAATATTGATTTGTGGGTTTCTGATTTTTCTGGATCAGGATTGGACGCACAGACATTGGAATCATTTCTTCTGGTAGAAGCCATTTGTTTCTGAGTCCCATTAAATAATCAGAATAACACTATTATGGGTTTTGTCAGGTCTAGAGGGCCTATAACTCATTCTAAATTTCAATTGGTGGCCCAGACCTCTTATACAAAATTTAACAGACCGTTCGATCAATATTTGACAAACCTGGCGACGTGGCTAGATCAGAAGCAACATGCGTCATTCCTAAGCAAAGGGTGGGAGTATCAAGTACACTGCAAGTAATGAATCATCATTTCGCACTATAAAATGGCTTCCGTGCTGGGCTGCAAGGTCACCTCGATCGTCTCGTCTCCGATAATACGACGTCGTTTGCCCATAGTCGGGGCGTTTTGTTTGCTAAGTTTAGGGCTTACCAATCTCTGCCCCACTCTCACTTCCTCTCTCAAAACGGGTTGCCCTCAGTCTTTCCCTCTCTTAAGGTACACGCTTTAATTTTCGTTTTGCTTTCTCTACGATTTCGTTTCGTTTGAGTTGAACTTTGGGTTATGGATATTTATATAATTATGATTTTAGATCAAAATTCAGTAACCAGGCGAACAGCGCTAACACGATCAAAATGGAAGGCAGCGGTAACACTGTACCAAATATTGTTGTTTACGTCACTGTACCTAACAAAGAAGCAGGTATTTTTGTTTTCCCATTAATAAAACTTTTATCTTGAGAGCATATGTGGATGGAATTTAAGTTTAATTGTTGTGGATGTAATTATTTGAATGTAAAAGGCTATAACAGATAATGCGTAGATTTCTGTTTGAAGCGGTCGAGGGTTTGTGGTACTTTACTTCATTCTTGGAAATTCCTTGTAAATATTCAGGAAAAAAGTTGGCTGAAAGCATAGTCAAAGAGAAACTTGCAGCATGTGTAAATCGAGTGCCAGGTATGTGAATTTTTTCTTTTAATTTATACCATAGAATTGCATTTTCGGTTACTTGGATGTAGGCAGGTGAAAATTATTTTGTTTATTAGTTGTTCTGTATGTGTCAGAACCTTGATTGAAAATTTTGATGTTTTCTTATTGAGATGGAACTTCAAGTGATGTGATCATGCCTGATGAGTTGATTTTGGCTTGAATTTTTCATTGTGTCTGAATAAAATTCAGTTCACCTTCATTTTCGTATTCAGGAAATGGCTCTTAGCACTTCATTTAGGGAAGAAACAGGAGGGACAATGTTTGCTTCCCTCCCTGATAGATATTAGATACCAAATAAAGGAAATTGTTAATAATCTTCTTTCTATCTCCCTTTCTAAATTCAAATTTATCAACCAAATCAACAGAAGGAACGGTCAATTCTTTTCCTTCCTTTCCTTTTTCCCTCTCTTTTGCCATCACATTTCTTTCTCCTTTCCATCCCTACTAAACATTACGCAAATTGAATCATGTGAAGTTCCATTCCGGGAAAATGCTCCATATATACTTCTAAGTTACTCTGAAGATCAATAAATAAAGAGCCTCAGCATATTGTGTTTTTGCAAATATGACTCTAATAATTTTATGTAAATAGGTGAAATTAGGGAGTGATATATCCAGTTCCACTCAATTCCCTTTTCAAGGCTCTACTTTTGTCCTGCCAAACAAATCATCACTGAAAATGTTATGGCTTTTGAAATTAGCTTGAAAGTAAAATAGTTGTCTAGGAACCCTAAAATTGGTAGATTGACAGAAATCATAACTGTTCTGCATAAATGTATTTTTAGTTCAAAGTTGAATTATGAAATTGGTGATTTATAGACTAATATGTTTCCCAAGATCATTTTTTATTAATTACTCCTATATTGTGAATGCAGGTATTGAGTCAGTTTATGAGTGGAAGGGAGAGGTATGTGGTTTAATCCCCAAATAAATAAAGCAAATTTTGAATGGAGAAGGGTGGATGTGAACTTCTTGTTAATCTTTGTAGTCTAGAACTAGGTGGTTCACATGGTCCTATTGTGCATTTAACTTTTCATTGCAAGTGAAATCAATCTGCAGACAAAGGCGTAAAGTTTTGCAGTTTTTGCATCTACGTTTTGTCTTTGTTGCCACAGGTCCAGACAGATTCTGAGGAGCTGCTTATTATCAAGACTAGGCAATCCCTCTTGGAGGCTTTGACTGAGCACGTCAAAGCTAATCATGAATACGAGTAAGCCCTAAGATTTTCCATCATCTTCTCCATGCAAGCATTAATTAACCTTTATTTGAAATTAAATTGCTGGGTAAAAATTGCAGCATGTGGTACCTGACATAGTTTATGTTAAAGCAAAACTCATGTATATATTTGAATTTTTATCAGGGTATCAACTTTGAGTATGAATATGTTGTTATTCTTCTGAGACTTTAGGACATAAAATCAGGAAAATAATAGTAATCTTAACCTGTAATATTTTGTTCCTCCCCTAATCTCAATGTCTTCAGTGTGCCAGAAGTAATTGCCTTGCCCATCACTGGTGGCAGCCAGCAGTACCTAGAATGGATCAAAAGTAGCACATTGGGGGACTGAGTGCCACGAATGTACCAAGAGGATCAAGTGGATGAAATTTTACATATTTGTTAAAGCGTGAAGAGTATTCCGTTGGGTTCTATGTGAAGAGATGGTTTCTAAAACTTGAATAAAGTTTGTAAGTTGTGTAATTGGACTGATGTCTACCATAGTGTGAAGGATTGGCTTAGGGCTCTGTGTTCGCAAACTCGGAAGATGTTATATGCACTCAATTTCTTGTCCAAATATGCTTTTCATATATTTCCAAGTCTTGTGTTACTTTCGGCAAACCACGCACTTGTGGAAATTTGCGTGGTCAATAGAAACATTTCTTCATTTTAAAGCCTTCCTCGAGATCTTTCCACATCCCAATGAGCATGTAACGTCTAGTTCTTGATTTTATTGTCCACTAAATAAAGACTATCATGTCCTAGTTCTAGTTGACATGAAGTTTTATTCAGAACCGTTGATCACATGATTAAACGCATAATTATAGCTGCGTATTATTATGTATTGTTCTAGATTTATTATTGTGATCAACAAATATTGTATGTTAGCTGATAACTTTGCAATGAGACACAAACAAACAATTTCTTAGGTCGGCCGATGACGGGAAAGGTGGGGTATTGCTCCATGACAATCAGATAGCGGCCCAAAGACTAAACAATCAAGGCTGTGAGACTCTTTAAAAGTTAACACATAGACGCCCTTGGTCTTGATGATTCTATATCAAAACAAACTAGATATAAAATCAATTGAGGCTCAGTTTAGTTTGGTATAAGGGAACGATGAAATTTAAACTGCTGTTACTTCTGAGAGAGAACAAATTTAAATATTAATTATCACTATAATAATATTTTGTGGCCTGGCGATCCTCTCCCACAAGCGCCGTGGGTTTTAAAGTTCAATTGGACCCTACGAGGCCCACGCAATTGAAAGACCTTCCCAATTTATTAACACAAGAGACCTCTCAATTTCTGTGTTTAGAAGTACAAAGATTCCATTCAATATAAAATCCATAAATCTTCAATTTGAAAAAAAAAAAAATAAATAAAGACCCATAACCCACCACAAATATCCCACTTAGATTCTGAGGCCGGGACAGCTGCCCCAGAATTAGTCCAAACCCAGCCAATGACACCCTTTGAAGAAGCCACACGTCTGTTTCTAACCTGAGATATAATAATGCATCTATGTATACTCCAACAATTATATTTTAATAAACCACAAAGAAAAGAAGATGGAGAAAAAAATATTATCAGCCAGCACATTGCTGAATAGTTTCCATCCAGGCTCAGCTCATAAAAGATTAGCAACTGTTGGCAATAAGAGCAGCAATTCAAATTTTATGAACAGATAAGAGGAGGGGTTTTCTCACTGATAACACAAGTAAAATTTTTAGGCTCACAACACATATTCTATCGCATTTCTAGTTTCTACCTTAATTTTCTGGTTACCCTTTAATCTTATAGTTAAAGTGTATGGCATCAGTCACAAATAACAAGAAATATTTGCAGTAAATGTATAACTCGAACCAGGTGTTACCAACAAGCACTAACCTATTTAGACCATTTCATAACATTAAACAAGTTTAGTCTGAATATTAAAACATCATTTCATGGGTAGGCACGATCTTCAAATTGACACACTTCTAAACTGCACAAACAAATGACATTCAAAGCCCACCTCCTCCATAAGAAGAATAGGACCGGTCAAGCTCACAGTGCCTTCTATGGCTCATCTAACTGGTCCTGCGTGAAGCAAACAAAAACATGAGTGCAGTCCAATAACTAATCTCTGTCCCAAAACTGAGAGAGAGAGAGAGAGAGAGAGAGAGAGAGAGAGACTGAGGGATTGGTACCACACTGACCTGCACATCCGAAGTCCAAAGAGTGAGGTTATCCCTTAGGAGTTGCATAATGAGGGTGCTGTCCTTGTATGATTCTTCCCCCAAAGTGTCTAGCTCGGCTATTGCCTCCTCAAAAGCCTAAAGTACAACGATAGCAATTCAATGAATTTCTGGCATGAATTGAAGACTATTTTATTGAAAACCAACAATAATCAGACAATTGTATACAAAAGACACAGTTGTCAAAGGAAAAGATATTAAGTAAATGTGTACATATTGGTATGATTGGCAGCAAAGTCTTAAAATTCAGTGCTCACATATGCGTATCTTAAGTCTGATAATGAGAGTACTAATGCTAAAAAATTACTCTTTGCATTTTCTTAATCATATTTCTCCACTCCAAACTTTTATTGGCAAGTTAAATCATGCTGAAAGTTTAACATGACAAATTCTTATATATAAAATCGTTAGATTATTGCAGCATACATTATACAGAGTATGAATATCAAGCTGATTTGATCATGCCTTATAGTTATAACAGATACTCAAAAATAAAAATGAGTTCATCCACGTTCAGAAACCTATTGTTTGATGCATTAATCTAATATCCACTTGATTGTCATCAATTACCACTTTAGCTGCTTATGAATTACAAAGACTTCATAGAAACAGCCCATGGAAGTAGACATTGTGCCAATTAATAATTACCCTGAATTGAGATAATGGACATCAAATTCATGAGTACACTTCTTATGGACATCAAGAATTAATTAATTATTATCATTTTACCGAACTATAAGCGTAATGAAATTTTAAATTGTCATTTTGACCAGATCATATACATAAAATACGTGGATCTATGACTTGAAAGATCACACCCCCAGTTTGATGCTATGAACGAAAAAGGTTCCAATAAAAAGGGCTAAGATACATAAGTGAGAAAAAGTAATAAAAGAAAAAGTTTAAAGCTTAATGTCTTCTTGTATAAGGCCGAAAATTGCTCAACTACGGATGATGTAATGATTAACTCAGTTAAGCAAAACAAAATATTCTTGCTGCGCAAATCAACACACTATAAAACTACAGCTAAGAAACAATATCCGAGACAGAAGAGGGTCATAATTGAAAATATACCTGTTTGGCCATGCTGCAAGCCTTATCAGACTGATTGAGAATCTCGTAGTAGAAAACCGAGAAATTGAGTGCTAGACCAAGCCTTATCGGATGCGTCGGAGCAAGATCCGAAAGAGCAATATCCTTTCAGCACATATAATAGTACCAAATTGAACTGTTAGCGGTTTACTCGAATATCCCGAATTTCACACTAATTCAAAACCCTAAAATCACAAATAACCAAATAGAACTGAAAATATCAGATCGTTTATAAAAACAAAAGTACCTGAGCAGCTTTGTAAGCTAACATAGTGTCTTCAGCGGCAGCTTTCCGCTCCTCGCCAACCTTAAACTCCGCCAAGTACCGATGATAATCCCCCTTCATTTTCAAATAAAACACTTTCGACTCACTCGCCACAGCCGACGGAATCAAATTTCCTTCTGAAAGCCTCAGAATACTGGCGCAAACGTCCGACAACTCCTTCTCAACCTTCGATCTGTATTCTTTGACCAGCAGGACGTGTTCCTCATTCTTGCGCCCCTCCTCTTTCTGCTCGATCGAAGAAACAATGCGCCAGGCTGCTCGGAGTGAGCCGATGACGTTCTTGTAGGCGACGGAGAGGAGGTTTCGCTCCTCGACGGTCAGCTCGGCGGCTGGAGTGGAGCCCACCACCAGCTTTTGCATGAACTGAACCATCTCTTCATAGCGCTCAGCTTGCTCAGCCAGCTTGGCAAGGTACACGTACTGGTCTCTCGTCAAGTTGTCCGGAATTGTAGATGCCATTTACGAAGGTTCTGCAAATGAGGAGATAGAAAGAAACAGACGGCTTCTGTAGTTCAAGTATGTTTTCCGGTTTCTAAATACCAGATTTTTTATTTGTTTATTGACGATGGAGGATATTGTGTAATTTTCAGGGATGACTCAGCGCAATATTTTAATATTAATTTTAATACTATTTTTGTATTAAGTTATGCTGCGTTGCATTTAATTATATTGTATATTTTTATTTATTTTTTAAAAAATTTTAATTTATAAAATATAACAAAATTTAATAATTATAAAAATAAATTATAACAATTATAAGTAGATCAGTCCCCCTGCAGTAATCGTTTTGTCAAGATTAATGTCTTTTCCAATCATCTTGAAAATTATTGGACAACTTGGATTAAGACTTTCTTATGACTTGAAATGGACAGTGAATGAAGACGAGATTTTGGCCTTCCCTGTGTCTTGTCTTACCTTTTGGGTGGTAGTAAAAACTGTAAATCATATAATTTACTGCCATTACATTTTACGATTTTTAACTTTAAATGATATTTATATAATGAACATTAAATTTTTCTATATTTTTTGATAAAATAAAAATTGAAACACTAATACATAAATAACACTCTGTATTTTAATTTTTAAAAATACTATTATATAAATAGAAATTGAGATAATGATAAATATCTTATAGTTTCAATAAATGACAAATATCCTCTGTGTTTTATTTGACATATATCATCAGTCAAATTTAAAATTAATAATAAATATTTTTTATAATCTTAAAAATATCTCTTGCATAATTTTTATTAATAAATACTCTCTATAATTTTAAAAATATCCCTCTATAATTTTCATGATAAATACATTTATAATTTTAAAAATATATAAAATTAATTATAAAAAATATATAAAATACATAAAATTACACAATATATAAAATATCTTTTCAATTTATAAAATTTTTAAGCTTTTTAAATTATAAATTTTATAATTAAATTTTAGGTATTTTGTTTAATTTTATATATTTTTAATTTATAAAATTTTTATGCTATTCAAATTATTTATGTATTTTATATATAAATTTATGTATTTTTTATAATTAATTTTATATATTTTTAAAATTATAGAAGATATTTTTCATTAATTTTAAATTTGAGAGGATATTTATCATGAAAGACTATACAAAATTATTTTTTAAATTATAAAATATATTTATCGTCGGTTTTAAATTTGAAAGTTATGTATCAAGAAAGAAAACACAGGAGGGCATTTGTCATTTCTGATATCATAGGGAGTTATTTTTTATTTCACCAATATAAATTCTATATATTCTTTTAATATTTGAGAAATTTATTGTGACATAAAAAGAACATGTAAAATTTTTAACAGTTCAATTTTTTACCCAATATTGCAATTACGTGTCACTTTACAAGTTTTATGTTATGCAAATATTAAAATCATGGTACAACAAATACATTGAACTATATGATTAATTGATGTACTTTAGTGGCATAAATGCAAGACTCAATGGGTCTCTATGATATTTTCCATTCTGTCAATTTAGACTTTTTGTAATTTTAATTCTTAATTGTGTTAAATTTCCATCAAGTTAAAACTATGGTGCCAGCAAAATGAAGCCTCAGGCTAAGTTTAGCGGCATTAGTAAGAGGATACAAACATGATCCTTACAATTTCATTTATAATAAATAAATAAATAAATAAGGTTAAACTACAAATTTGTGGGGTTAACAATGTATTTCTTGTTATGGGCTTTTAAGTTATGGACCTTGGCAAATTGTGGATCCATTGGATTTAGGATAGATAGACTGCAGAAATGAACATCAACATTTGCGTGCAGAGTCCCGGTGATTCTTTTCTTTTTCGGCTCATTGTCTCTCCGTAATCGGAGTTAAATTTACCTGACTTCCTGTATGATAGATTTTCTTGGCTATTACTAGAGCTTGTTAGATCAGCTGCGATTTATAGTTAGATATATTTACAGCTTCACATATTGACAACGTATTCTCGTAGGGAAATTTCCGGTTTCTGACTTCATATGCAAATCTAATGTCAATCATATTGGCTACGGATTTTTGGAAATATGAGTTGTAGATGAAAGAGACATGGAAATAACAATTTAGGAAATAAATAAATACGGGTACGATTATCATACAATATTTGGGTTAGTAAGAGCAATATTGTTTGCCTTGTCAATGCTGGGACTTGATAACTATTCTTCAGACAACTAATGGATTTAAAGAGAAAAAATGAAAAATGCCAGAAAGAATTGATTTGTATGTTTAGATAACTACTGTTATGTTGATTAAGCTACTTCTATATCACGCCATCTTATTTTTTGGTGAAGTTGTTCTCAAAGCATCATAGATTAGCCAAAATTTTCTAAGTATTTCTCCCATATGCTGTGCAGTTTGTATTGTATACGTCATGATTAGCTTAGTTTCCACAATTTGCAATTTTCCAGTCTGGCGGCTGAGTTGACTTCCAAATATTTGCAGTTTTTTCTCAGTGATTTTGCTCGAAACTATTAACAATTTGTCTTCGTAATGCTTTTAACAGATTTTAACACCTTTTGTCTTCTTCAGATAATGAAGTCCGAAAAACTAGCAGAAATTTTCATGACTTCCCTAAGGTTTTTATTTCATAAGCATTGTTGGTTTTCAAGTTTTGAAGGCCGATTCCCGAAAACCAGATGCCCCAGTCGAAATCTCAAATACCTATGTCGAAACACACAAAAAATCCAAATATATTTCCCATCAAGCTGCCCTTGAGTTGATCAAACGTTAGAGATAACCAGAACATGCCCTGGAAATATTTAACACGGTGTCTAAGCAAAAGGGATTTAATCACAACAATGCCACCCGTGCCTCAATTCTTGACAAGCTTGCACTGTAAAAAAAGTTTCAAATCGTTGATGCTGTTCTTCATCAAATGACTTAGGAAACTTGTAAATTTCATGAGGGTATATTCCTAAATCTAGCGAAACATTTCTCAAAATTTTCTCTACATGAAAGAGTGCTAGAAACGTTCCATAAAATTCAGCCAGTTGTCCGTGAAATGCCTTCACTCCGAGCCATAAGCACTTGTCTCAATCTCCTGATTGATTCAGAGCAGGTTGATTTGGCCTTAAATTTCCTTATATATTCCAATAAGTGTCTCAGATTGAAGCCAAATAGATGCATTTTCAATATCTTGGTTAAGCATCATTGCAAACATGGAAGTTTTGAATCTGTCTTTGACGTAATGAAGGTGATGAAAAAGTCCAAGATGTCTTATCCTAATTTGATCACCTACTCAACTTTGATGGGTGGCCTCTGTGCAAGTTGAAGATTCAAAGAAGCTTATCAACTATTTGAGGAAATGGTCGCAAAGGATCAGATTTTGCCTGATTTTTTGACTTACAATGTTCTGATTGATGGCTTCTGCCGTGGAGGCAAAGTTGATGAAGCTTTAGAGTTGCTTAAGGAGATGAAAGACAGAGAGTGCAAAGCAGATACTGTAACGTTTAATGTTGCACTTTGTGGATTATGCAGAGAAGGTAGGCTTGAAGATGCTCTTGGGATGCTGGAGAAACTGTTGTACGAGGGTATTTATCTGAACAAAGCAAGTTATAGGATTGTGTTGAATTTCTTACGCCAAAAAGGAGAATTGGTTAAAGCTATGAAGCTATTAAGTTTGATGCCTAGTAAAGGGTTTGTACCACATCATGCAATTGTACTACTGACTGCTCTTCATTCTCTTTTCGCCAACATAAAATCCGCCATTTCAAAGACACAGTTTGATTAATTCTTTCTTTCATGTTTTTCCGAGTGGCCAACAAGGATCTGAGGTGGTGAGCAAGAGAATAACCCGATAGAAGCAATTGAACGGGCAGAACCTATTTGCAATCTTACACTGCAAAACGTTACCTTGCACAAGTCCGTATGGTGCAAGACATCTAATGTGCAAGTAAATTTTGGCAACGTCTTACGTACAATTTCCGTTTTTTGTTTTGCGTGATTAGAAGTTGTTACTTCTGAAGGAGTCCTATTAATTAAATCACTCCAACCTAATACGAGGCACTTCTTTTTCTGCACTGGAGATATTTTTAGCTGGCTATTTATTAAGCTCCTTTTTCTTTTTTCATTTAGTTTTAGAGATTACATGTAAATTACCATAGTATATTGTGGAAAAGGACATTGTTGATCAACTTGAAATCCTTTGACACTGACAAATATTAACATTACGTATGATGTGCTCCGCAACTCCGATTGATTCCGTGCATTGGTAAAGTTCCATTTGCAAACGTAGTCAATACTCAACAGCTGGCTTTAAGTTCAATAAATCCTAAAACAATCCTCATGATGTTTATATTAGAAGTGAGGTCGTACAAAGCCTCAAGATATAACAGAAGTTCTACCATTTACTCCAGAAGTACCAAGCTAACTACAACCATGAATCCCTCATAAAAGATGAATTGGGCAGGCGTTAGATGTTAAACTATAATGCTATGTAGCATTGGTTTCTATTTATACAAACATTTATGTAATCCCGCAAGACATACCAACCACTGCTCTTCAATACCACTGCTCTTCATGCCTTCAATACCATTTACAGTACTGGCAAATATATGCCTCCCAATTCGAGCTGCCACAACCGTATTGAGGATGTCTTTACAGAATTGAATGCTTCATCCCAAGGCCATTGCATGTCAATATAAGGCCCTTGTAACGGTTAAGATATTCCTGCAGACGACAAATGAGAATTTGCAGGAAATTAGATGAACATGTAGAAATGTATAAAGAATGCACACGAGATAACAGGGGAGAAAATCTTACAATTATGTTATAGTCATAGACATACAACATCCCATTACTGTCATATTCTCTCCTTTTGTCAGGATCGCTCAAAACTGTTCAAAAGATTAAAATATCCAGCAGTCAGTTTCTAAATCACTTGCCACACATGCTTCAGTTTACCTTAAAGTAGTACATCCATGGCCAATTGAATGCTCTCAACGAGCCAAACACGATGCAGTTCATTTCAATAGGGTTGCAGATCTCATGTCTTAGCATAGTCAGTTATAAGACGCAACACAATAGACAAGGGTCAGAGTTGAAGAGTTTGACTGATTCAAAGAAATTCGTTTTTGCCATTGCATAGTATAGGTTACATTCAGTTTCAGTGTAAATTGATCAAATGTCTTTCACCAACTCCCAAATATTTGGTCTCATGAGAATTAAATCTCATCTCTCGCACGGTTCACCTATCAAGGCCTGGTAACATTATCAATAGGAATGCATGCCCTGCTAAAAGCCATCAAATGCTACATCTTGGATTTGCTGCTATCAGCTTCAATACCTCAAAAGAGGTCACGCTTTTGATAAAGGGCAGCTTAAGAGCACATTTGGTATTGGGTTGCTGTGGCCATACAGCTGCTCCATGGCTACTGTTGTGAAATAAAAGCTAAAATGTTAAATGTTAATTAAAATAAGAGTGGATCTCATCAAAAATTGATGTTATCAAACATAATTTATATCTTCACTTCCAAAACCAAGTAAAAGCTAGCTGTCCCAAACATTACCTAAAAGAGATACAAGGTACACCTTGGGCAATAAGTCAGCAACAGCTAGAGCATTGCCAAACTCATCACTTCATTAGAAATGCTAATGTATAAATGGATGTATTGCAACGTTAGTCTAAACTACCACCAAAAGGAGTAAATGAGAACAAATTAATAGTTTAAAGAGCCTAAAGTGCAAAATTGACAAGATGAGCTAGACTGCAATATTCTCGAATCCACATCATCAGTTAATCAAATCTTCGCAAATTCACATAGATCCATCATTATCTTGATGTCCTTCATGCATCTAAAGAACCCACTCTTAAACATTGTTGTGCCACAACTATGTTATTCATTAGGATAACTCGTAACAGCCTGGGGATACAATCTTATAGAAGGAAGTACAGCCCATCTACCATTATAAAATTATGAGATGAACAAGCATTTTACACTTTATTTACAGATAAACTATTATTTTACGTTTTATATACAGATAAAATAGTATTTTACAATTTATATACATCAAATCTATAATTTAATTGCAGTCCTAGAATGATGTAGCTCATAAAAGTTGAAGTTAATGCCTGCTGTTCTAAATGATTACTAGGGGAATAAGATCTGAATCAACTTTCATATCCCAACAGATTAATCACACAACGGTTAAACAGTAGCTTTTACTTGAAGGCACTCATTTTTCCACTTACCTTTGACATTTAGTAATTTCATCTCACACCAAATGGTGGCTTTAGACCTACATAACACCTAAATCCCAGCCATACTCTACGTCACAACACCAAAAGTGAAAATGCTGCACGTACACATAAATTATGCCCACAATAAGCTTCTTAAACTTAATAATTGGACTCACCGGCACTCCCATTTTGCACAGAAACGGCATCTAATTACTCCACCAACCTCTTCAAACAAGAAGTATCACATCAGGGAAAGAGTAAACAGACATACATATAGTTTATCCAACTAATTATTCAAGAGTTTCAGCATTAAAGCAGCATCTCGCAAGTTCAAGCAAGGAATTCCTACAGAATTTCTTTCACGAAACAGTCTTGGAATCAAATTACCTTGGTATGCCTCATTTATCTCTTGAAATCTCGAAGTTGCACAATCTTGATCCTTCTGTTTATCAGGGTGCCATTTCTGCACAAAAACCATCTCTGGCCATGAATAAAACCTTACTTCCAATTTCAAAACCCAAATTATGTTCTCATAGGTGGAAGAACTCAGCAAATCAATGAAAACGAATACAAACCAGAGCCAGACGAATGTAATTAGACCTAATAGCATCCTCGGTCGCATCATAATCAACTTCCAATATTTTATAATAATCCTACATCGTCAACCATAATCACAAACTCAAAACACAAAAATTCCCAACAAAATCCAATAACAATAACTATACAAGAAAGGAAGTGATAATCACCTTGGGTTTTGAGAGAAGGGAAAGGAAATCAAAATTAACATGGGAATCCTGTTGTTCTTGATGGGTTTGGTCGAATTGGGATTCATTGTAATTGTCGCAGTGTACCCACTCGTCCCACATCGTGTCCTCTTATATTATTGGTCTGAAGAGGAGATAACAGACTCAGAACTTAAACAGTTTGTTCCGAGAGCTGAAATAGAGGTTAGGGGTGATCCTGTCTGTGTCTATCGGTGTGCCGCGTATGGCGTAAGGTATACAGATACTTAATCGCTCCGGGACAAATTATTGATCGCAGGGAAAAATCTAGATAATATCAGATTTTGCGTATACAACAGAAAAAAGTATCTTATTTTCATTTTTCAAATTTATTATTGTAAAAGTTAGTGCAATTAATTAATGAAATTACTAATAGTTTTACTAAACAGTTTTTTTAGGGCACAGATTAATAATTTTATACTTATTATTTACAATAATTTTTTATATTTAATATAATAATTAATAAATATCTTTTACTTATTAAAAATTATGACTTAATAAATATAATAACTGTACACCCACGGCATGTAGTTAAGTAGTTTCATTCTGGGAGGCATTTGTGCTGAGTTCAAATTTTTTAGAGTGCATTCAGGTGTAAGAGTCTGGTATAGTCGGGATTTTATTCTGTACTTAGTACTACTGCAGTGTAGTTTCTGTACATGATCTTAATTGATTCAGGACAGATGCTGTGTGATCTGTGGACACGTACCCTAAAAAGGTGAATACTTGACCCGTGTATGGTCGGTCACCACAGTGATAACTGAGTATAGAAATTTTTTCGCCATTCAAAAAAAAAAATATAATATCTGTAACAAATACCGTAACTATTTAACAAAATTTAACTACAATTAATTAATACAAATTTATTATTGTAAAAATTAATTAATCTAGATAATAATATCAGATTTTGCGCATACAACAGGAAAAAAGTATCTTACTTTCATTTTTTGAATTTATAATTGTGAAAATTAGTGCAATTACTTAACGAAATTACCAACTAATATTAGAGGCAATTCTACCTTAAATAGTTAGAAATATTGTTTGAGACTATGCTGTTAGAATATTGCTAGTGATTACAAAGCAAATACATTGTAATAATAATTATTATCATTTATTAGGTTAAAAGCTGATGCATGCAGTAAGAGTTTGTACAAGTTGGGCACCGACTACAATCTGAAAGCCAATATTTTGAAGGCAAAGCACAATTGGCGCCTATTTGAAGATGTCCGGCGCCGGCTGCACACGAGAATATAGGAAGATGGTTGCTCACAGGAATGCAGTGAAGGACAGCTTATGTCTGGGGTTGGTTGTGGGTGATTCCAGCATCGAATGCAGGGCCAACATGTGTCTGTTGTCAAACATCTCGATATTAAGCATGGACTTGAATTTTTACATTCATGAATTATCATTTTTACACTTTTTCGAATTTCTTTTTTATATTTAAAGACACATTTATAATTACTTAAAATCTTAGGTTTTAACTATAAATAAGGGGTTTAAAACTTGTTTATGCATCTTTTGCTCAAATATTACAAAATTTCTCCAAATTCTTTCTAAAGTTCATTCAATTTTTTGGTGGATTATAAGACTCATTGTGGATTCCAAGATTACTTGAGACTCAATTGTGTGATAGACTCGGTAAATACACTTACATGATGTGTTAATTTGGTATTAGGGCAAAGATTGTAATTCTAATAGCACGGCGAACAAAGTTGGAGGCAATTGTTTTGATGTCGTTGAACAAGAAATGCAGACACGGGATACATTAGATTAGTATTTAAAAGGTATATTTCTATTAGTAAAGAAAGAATTGTTATTATGAAGAAAAATCTTCCAAGTTTCTAAATTGACTCAAACACCCTTTGGGTGAGTGTAAATAGAGAACCAGAAATCATAAGTAGCAGTGACTGAAAACTTGCTTGCAATCGACTTGTCAATAGATAGAGTACTATCCTTCCTAGGCTACCAACCTATGAAGAATATCGTAGCTAATATGGTTATGATAGAGGATTCATTGACAATCAAAGAGCCAAATGAGAGTGGAAGGATTTTCGATTAAAGATAAATCTTCTA
Source organism: Trichilia hirta (assembly GCA_035221805.1). Classification (NCBI taxonomy): domain Eukaryota; kingdom Viridiplantae; phylum Streptophyta; class Magnoliopsida; order Sapindales; family Meliaceae; genus Trichilia; species Trichilia hirta. Next base: position 6,905,843 of record JAWDEX010000003.1, on the reverse strand, counting down.
ATTTTTATGGTTGTTCAGATGCAGAGGAGTTTTTAGATTAGTTGTTGGAAGTTAATGAATTCTTTGAGTATATGGAGATACTTGAGGAGAGGCAAGTGATAATAGTGGCATGTAGATTGAGAAGAGGAACCACAGTTTGAAAGCTATAAAGAGAGGACAAAGCACTCATACATACTTGGCGCAGAATGTGACAGATAATAAGACAAAATTCTAGCCACCTAATTGTGAACAATATAAGTTTTTGCTCTTTTTGAGATGTCATTAGGGTCAAAATTGGGATGCATCTTTTGAACAAAAACCTAAGTCTCACACTAGTAAACTCAAAATAAAAGTTGAGATACCAGAACCACCTATGAATAGGCTTGTCCTTGAAGTTTTTGAGATTGATGGGAATGAATTTGTTTGTGAATCAAGAGAGGTAAAAAGTTATACATTGATTGTAATTTGAGGAGCATACGTTATCCATCTTATGAGTTCAATCAGTTTGCTGTATCAAGAAATTTTAATTGATTCAAAGACTAAAATAATTTTATTTGAGAAGGGTACTTTAAATAAAATTAAGGGTTTCAACATAGTAGAAAACTTATTTTTAAGGATAAAGTATGGTGGCCTTAAATATGATCAAGTTAAGAAAGCTGCTGATATTGATGAGGCCATAAACTTGCAATTAATGGCATTAGAGAAAGTGCTTACTAAAAAAGAAGAATATGATCCAAAGCCAGTTAAACTATCATTAGCCAAATTTTGAGAGGTTAATCGAAG
>JAWDEX010000003.1:6884716-6897643 GCA_035221805.1 Trichilia hirta | reverse complement strand
TTAAGTTTACATAAACTAATTCTCAAATAAGAAATTGGAGGCATGAAGTATAGATTAGCATAAATAAACTAGATAAATAAAATATTCACAAGGCATAGATTAAATCAAAACTCTAAATTATAAATTGATTTTAACATAAAATCTAAAATAAACTTCATACAAATCTATAACTTTATGGCGTCTAAATTATTAGTGGTGAACTGCAGGCAAGGCATGATAATAGTAGTATCCCTATAGAATTTATAAAAGTGCCAAAGAAGTTCTAGGAAATAATGCCTGACGAGATGCTAAAACAGCTACCGCTAATGTGGGATGTGCAACATGCCATTGATTTGATCCTAGGATCTTTTCAGCCAAACTTATCACGTTACTGTATAAGCTTCATAAAAATTGAGGAACTTAAATGATAGATTCAATAGTTGCTTAACAAAGGTTTTATCTAAGAAAGTCTTAGTCCTTATGCCGTACTAGTCTTACTTACACCCAAAAAGGATAATATTTATAGGATGTGCGTCAATAGACGAGCAATTAATAAGATAAAAGGTGAAGTATCGATTTTCTATTCCTCAACTTGATATATGCTAGATCTATTGAGTGGGGTATGCATAATTACAAAAATCAATCTTCGTAATAGGTATCACTAAATTCAAATTTGTTTTGATGAAGAGTGAAAGATGGCATTCAAGACAAAAGATGGCTTATTTGAGTGATTGGTTTGGCCTTTCAAGTTAACCAATGTGCCAAGTAAATTCATGCATGGTATGATGCAAATACTCAAATCTTTCTTTGAGCAAATTCATAATTGTCTATTTTGATGATATTTTAATTTTCCATTTAGACCATGTATCATAAGTCCTAGAGACATTGAAAAGTGAATAGCTTTATATAAATCGTGGCAAGTGTTCTTTTATGAAGAAGTTAGTATATTTTTGGGATATATTATTTCAAACCAAGGAATTGAAGCTAATCCTATCAAAGTTCAAGCAATTGAAAATTGGCTGCTCTTTACAAATCTCTGAAGTACTAACCTTCCATGGGCTGGCCATATTCTATCATCTCTTCGTACTAAATTTTAGCACATTATAGCCCCATTACCAAGTGTTTAAAATCCAAAGTTCTCATATAGATGGCAGCTACTAACAAGGCATTCGCTGAGATTCAAACAAAAATAGAAGAGGCTTTAGTTTTGAAGCTGCCAGATTTTTTTGAAGCGTTTGAAATTACATTTGATGCGTCGCATGTAGGTGTGGGAGGAGCACTCAGCCAAAAAGGCCATTCTATCGCCTTTTATATGAGAAACTCAATAAGGTTCGTCGGCAGTATTCAGCATATGACATGGATTTTTATGCTTTGATTCAAACTCTCAAATATTGGCATTCTTATTTAATTCACAGGGAATTCATTCTTTATACTGATCATGATTCATTAAAGCATTTGAATGCTCAAAGTAAGTTAAATGCAAGGCATGCTTGATGGATGTATTGTCTACAACAATTTAAATTTGTCATCAACCATAATTCAGGAACTGAAAATAAAGTAGCCGACACCTTAAGTAGGAGGTCACACTTGCTGGTTGTATCTTCTGTTAATACGATAAGGTTTGACAATCTTAGATAATAATATGCTACAAATGAATACTTTAGCAGTATTTAGGGTAAGCTAGAAGATAGCACAAACGCAGCAAAGAATAAGTTTTCAATTAAGGATGGCTTTTTGTTTCATGGCACTCGACTTTGCAACCCGCGTGATCCTTACGCGAATTTATCATTTGGAAACTTTATAGAGGGGGATTTGTGGGACACTTTAGTTATGATAAGACATTTGCCATAGTGTCTGATAGGTTTTTCTAGCCTCAACTGCGTTGCGACGTGTATAAAGTGATGGTTCGTTGTCGGTTTTGTCAAATAAACAAAGGCACAAATCAACAAGCGTCTCTATACCCCCTTCCAATTTCGAATGGGCCCTGGCAATACCTTCGTATGGATTTTGTGGTTGGGTTGCCAAAATATTGCCACAGTAAGATTCTATCATGGTTGTAGATCGCTTTTCGAAAGTGACTCATTTTATTACTTGTCATTAGACTTATGATCTTCCAAAACAGTGACACTATTTTTACAAGTGATTTGACTACATGATATTCTAGCCACTATAGTGTCCAACCAAGATGCTAAATTCATGAGTTATTTTTGGGAGATTTTGTGGGCAAAAATAGGGAAAAAGCTACTGTTCTCCAATGCGTTTCATCCTCGAACAGACGGCCAAATCAAAGTGACCAATTGAAGTTTGGAAAACTTATTGTGATGTCTAGTAGCAGACTAGGAGGTAAGTTAGTATTAAGTATTACCATATGCAGAGTTTGCTTTTGGTAACTCCGTTAATCGATCCACTGGTTGCACACCATTTGAGGTAGTCTATGGTTTTCGAACTCACACTCCTTTAGATCTTCACTCTCCGACGTTACCTTCTAGACTAAGTGAAGTTGCGCTAAATTTTTCTATTTACATGAAGGACATCCATGAAGAAGTAAAGTGGCGTCTATCCCTTAGCACGAAAGCATAAATAACCTCTGCAATTACCAGGCTAAAAGACAGGCAATTTGATGTTGGCGATATGGTTCTTATTTGCCTAAGGCCTGAACTTTTCCCTTCTAAGAGTTTCACCAAGCTGTGTGCTTGGCGTGCAGGACTTTTCAAGGTTACCAAGAGGTTGGGTCCTAATGCCCATGTCATTGAATAACCTCCTGACTATGGAATCAACCCCATTTTAAACTTTGAAGACCTAGTTCAGTTTAATGGTTCCGAGGAACAAGTGCCAGTAGCTAACGTTCTATCTTGCCTAACAAGATGCAATTATTTGTATCCCTAAAAATGCAAGCCCAAAGATGAAATTGCTTTTATACTCAATCATCAGTTTGTTACTACTTGACGAGGGGTTATTACAAAATTTTAGTACAATGGAAAAATCGTCCTAGGTCCAACTCCGTTTGGTTACAACTTTCGGAAACTCCAGGGACTTCACCCAGAATTATTTACTGCCTATATTCATCAAAACTTGCCAGAGTCAAGTTCTTCTGAGTGGCTGGCAATTGATGCAAGCCGCTCCTTTAATTGTGGAGAATGGATACTTATCTAGTATTAAAATACTTATTTATTTATTTCAAAATTCTGTTGCGAAGTTGGTAATTTTTTTCTAGATTATTTCTTAAATTATAGCATCATATGTAATCTTTTTTTAAATGTGTAGGTGCCATTTTCTTGTTGATTAATTTGGGATTGGAGAGATTCCATTTACAGAGAAATTATTTTTTTGCGTGTGTATTTTCTTCCCTTTTGGAAGTTGACGAGAGGCTGGCAGTCGGAGGAGGCACACCACACATTGTAGAGTAAAAAAATCAAATTGTACCTTTTTCAATAACCTTAAATAATTGTATTCAATTAAAAGATTATTTTAATATATATATTTAAAAAAGGAAGAGCAAAATATTTTCAGTGGCATTGCATCATGCAAGTTGCTAAGATACTCCTCTTTACATGAAATTTACTCTTGGTAATAATAGCAACGAGTTAACGTGATTATTATGTACATTTGAAATCATATTTAAAGACCAATTGCTTTTAAAAATAACTCTTTTTCTGTTTTCAAAATCGAAATGAATTTATGAAAAATAATTTTGAATATTTTACATTAAAATATTTAGAAATGATTTTACTGTTATTTAAACTCTTTGAAGAACAATATCAAAGGAGTCCTTAATTTTTGATTAGGTTGGCAAAAGAAAACGATATTCATTAAATCTTAAAATTGCATCACTTGCTAAATAAACCGCTAAAAAACAATAATAAAAGATTAAAAAAAAAAAACTGAAGTGAAAGACAAATAAGTGTACATTTGGTTCATTTCACCTTGACTTAAACTAGACATACAGTTTTTTAAATTATTAAAGCTTGATTTAGTATGTGACGTGGTCGAAAAATAAAATTTTTAAAAATATACATGAATACTGACTTTAGAGTATTAGCTAGGCAATGGCCGGATTGGCCGCAACGGTTCGCAATATCTAAAGGCCAAACCAATACCTCCTCTACGATTATTGGTATTTTCCATATTATTCATTGTGTATATCGACGCTGTCAGACATGATTCATGTAATTCACAATTAAATACAGTTTCTTGGCCGAGTTAGTTCTACCTATCGACGTCCAATCCAACAGGTGAAAAACCTGATGGAATATGCGAGGGCATTCCCGTAAAACGAAACTCAAAAATAAAAAATGCCAACCCAAGCAACCAATAATCAACGTGTGATCGTCAGGACACGAAACCATTATGACAAAATCTTCTCCAGCTCAGCGACACAGAAATTATTTTTCACTTTTGCCGTCGGGTCACAAAAATCTCAAAGCGCCAAGCGATCATGCTCCGACCTTAACAAAAATTGAACCTCTCTCTTGTTTTCATCGCTCGCCGAAAATTAAAATCAATTTTTTGATTTCTCAATGGCGTCTCTCTCTGGTCTCTGCTCATATTCTCCGTCTATCAAGTCAAAAACCTCCATTATTAAACCCCTGGTAACTCTTCGAAAAGAATTGGTTGCTTTCCCGACTCGGTTCTCTCGAACGACGACTCTCGTACAAACTCACTCCATAGCTCACGATATACCTGCTGATTTATCAAAGACAAACGACGTCGTGCCCGAGAAAGCGAAGAGGGGATTGGTGAAAGATCACAGGGAGTTATGGAAACGATATGTTGATTGGTTGTACCAGCACAAGGAGGTCGGGTTGTACCTTGACGTAAGTCGGATCGGGTTTACCGATGAGTTTGTGCAGGAAATGGAGCCTAGATTCAAGGCGGCGTTGAAGGCGATGGAGGAGTTGGAGAACGGCGCGATAGCGAATCCCGATGAGGGGAGGATGGTGGGACACTATTGGCTGAGGAATGCGGAACTTGCTCCGAACCCGTTCTTGAAAGCGCAGATTGAGAACACACTGGATGCTGTTTGCAAGTTTGCTGATGAAATCGTCAGCGGTAAGGTCAGTTTGCTGTTCTTTTACTTATGCTTCACTTTGGCGATGTTTATCATAAATTTATTGGAACTTTGAATATTAACAACATATCTATGGTCGATTCTATATTTATGGTTTGTAGATTTTATATTCAATCAGTCAGTCTCCAATTTGCTTATTCATTTATTTATTTTCTTTATGTTGAAAATGCAGATTAAGCCTCCATCTTCTACAGAGGGTCGCTTTACTTCAATACTCTCTGTCGGGATTGGAGGTTCAGCTCTTGGACCACAGTTTGTTGCAGAGGCATTGGCTCCTGATAATCCTCCTCTCAAGGTATTTTATAACCTTGCTGTAGCAGATGAATTTGCTGTTTTGTCTTTAAATGATATTCGGTATCTATCGTGATAGTGTGATAGCATGCCAACCAGATATAGTGTATCGTATATTATTTCTGCACCTCCATTTGAGAGTGTATTGTAAAAGCTTTTGATTTTGCTCTCTCGAATAAACGGTATCCTGAAATCTCTGGGAGTCTTCTCTGGTCTGTCATGCTAGTTGCTATTGAATTTGTATGTATTTCTTGACCAACCTTTCTTTATAAGGAAAAATTTTTGGTATCAGTGGAAGATAGAAAATGCTTGAAACAATGGTCTTGGTACTAAATGCTGCTAATTATATGGCATCCTGTTTGTGGCTTTTGAATGTGCACTGATAATTTCATGTCTACTTGACAGATAAGATTCATTGACAATACAGATCCGGCTGGAATAGACCACCAGATTGCTCAGCTTGGTCCTGAGTTGGCTTCTACCCTTGTTGTAGTGATTTCCAAGGTCTGCTGAAATAATTTTTTCGGATCTTGCCTTTTCTTTTCTCTTATGACTCTGTAACATATTGTTCAGAGCAATGTTTTCAAGTAAGTTGCTAACTTATTGTCAACTTGACTCTTCTCAGAGTGGAGGTACCCCTGAAACTCGAAATGGCTTGTTGGAAGTACAGAAGGCTTTTCGTGAATCTGGCCTGGAATTTGCAAAACAGGTCTTTATCTCAGGTTTTTGTTTCTGCTTGATGTTCCTTCTGCTTTGCTGAATACATATAATTTTCTTCTAGTACTGAATTGGGCTGGGCTTGGAGACTAAGATGTTATGACGGATAATAACTGATGAAATGTTGCTTGCCTTGCTTGTAATGAGCACATACACACATTCATGTTTAATGTTTTACATTACTTGGTACAGTTTTTGATCTTTCATTTGCCAAATTGAATGGTATGATTACATCTCCGATGTGTGAAGAAATTTATTGGTCACTATCCTACGGTGTAGGGGATATTCTTGATTAGTTGCATGTTTTAATCCTGTGGCAGCTTGTGCATTTGTTAAATGATAATGGATGGACCACTTGCCCACTTCATGACAGAACTAATTTGTAGGCACTTGTTTAAGCATTCTGCTTCTAAGGTTGCAAGAATAAGAGATTGAATACTGCCTGTATTTCTATAGAGTTGAAAGAACATCATAGTTATAGAAACCGTCAAATGTACTAAAGCAACAAGAACAAGAATCGGCCATTTATTGGCTAACATTTTCAGGAAAATTCAAAATTTAAATGTTGATTCTGTGAGATCTTATAGGAATTTGATAGGTAAAAGTATTGCAGCCGTTGACTGTGTCTACATTTATGATCTAATCCTTTTTTCTGGAATCTTTCATCTAGACTAAATTTTTGTCATGGACGAGTCATGAGAGGTAACTTGATTTGCCTAAATCTTGATTAATTCTGCTTGATTCCACTTTTAATTTTGAAACTATTGGAAATTACAAAAACTTTATGCTTTTTCAATAGGTTCTTGACTTGTTGGAACTTTCAGTTATTTTGTAAGGTTTAGCCATAGTCTACGTGCAGGTTCTGCCTTATTCTTTTTGTTGTGAAGTTATCAAAATGCTGCTTTAATATGTTTTTGTATAGGGTGTTGCCATAACACAAGAAAATTCATTGTTGGACAACACTGCAAGAATTGAAGGTTGGTTAGCTAGATTTCCTATGTTTGATTGGGTGGGTGGTAGGACATCTGAAATGTCTGCAGTTGGTCTACTTCCGGCAGCACTTCAGGTGAGTGACCTTTATTGTTGAATTTGATGCATTTATCTTTCAGTTTCTACAGTCATTGTTTTAATGAGTGAATGTGACCCCCAGGGAATTGATATTAGAGAAATGCTTGCTGGTGCGTCCTTAATGGATGATGCCAATAGGACTGCCGTCGTAAGTATCTATGTTTTTAAACATTGTTGTATTCTGATATTACATCTGTTACTTGCTGACTGATAAAGAAGCTTGTTAAAATAATAGCTGCAGTTTAAACCTGCTGAGTAAGATTCCAAAGTCCTGAACACCACTGCCCTACCTATTGTGGGATCCAAGTGGCTGTTTGGGTATTTCTTACTGTGATCAAATGTGGTCACCGAACTTCAAATTGTACATAGGAAGCAGAGAACTAGTTTATTTTGCTTTCAAATTGCATGCTTGCTGGTCCTATCTGTTTGTTTTTATTAGCATTTTTTTTCCTAACAGCTTAGGAATAACCCTGCTGCATTGCTTGCCTTATCTTGGTATTGGGCATCTGATGGGGTAGGATCCAAGGTAATCATATCTTTCCTATGTCTAAGATTAGCATACTGAGAAATTGGGTTATTTCATTTTCATTTATGAATAGCTTTGATTTGACACATGTTTCATTGACTTTCTGCAGGATATGGTTGTCCTTCCCTACAAGGACAGCTTGTTATTATTTAGTAGATATTTGCAGCAGTTGGTCATGGAATCACTTGGGAAGGAGTTTGACCTTGATGGTAGTCGGGTATGTGTAAATATTTGAATATGTAAGTTTTGATTTTACACCTTAAGTTTTATTCAAATGAAAGTTGATCATTCAAAGGTTGCTTCATTCAGGTGCTCATATAATTTATCAAATAGAAGCCTATGGATTTAATTGAACAATAGGTTTAAAAATCTAGATTCATTATCTCCTTGTGATGACTAATGATTGCATTTCATGAAAGCATGGGACTCTAGTTTTGTGTTACTTAGGCGCTAGGCATTTACTCTGTTTCTTCAGAGCTGTTGATTCTCACATCTCCCAATTTTCGGCTGTTTCAACTGATAACATGATTATCATACTCAGACTAGAATTACTCAAGTGAAGTGGGTCAGGCCACTGTTTCTTACCTTTAGGACAAGTGGTTGAGTTGCTAAATATTTTGATGAATTTTGTGTTTTAGTCAAATGTCAAGATATTACAATTACAATATTGAGAGCTAGCCGAGAGGAGAATGTTAGCCATTTGAGAACATTAACTTTTTAAATTCACAAAAGTGAGTTGCTTCCTTGTGTTTGAAGTTGTATGGATTGAAATTTTAACTTCTTGATTTCTCAGGTGAATCAAGGACTAACTGTTTATGGAAATAAAGGGAGCACAGATCAGCATGCGTGAGTTTTCTTTATGGAGTTCTAAGTTTATGTGGTATATCTGTCAATGTATGCTGTGCTCAAAGCTGATCCATTTTTTTTTAATTTTTATTCTTAGTTATATCCAACAACTGAGAGATGGTGTACATAATTTCTTTGTGACTTTCATTGAAGTGCTACGTGATAGACCCCCTGGTCATGATTGGGAGCTTGAACCAGGTGTAACATGTGGTGACTACTTGTTTGGAATGCTTCAGGTCAAGTAAATGATACAAACATTTTAAACATTATTAGTAGCGAAACTAGATCTGGAGTTCAATTGCATTATGCTTTCAATAAATAGTAAAACAGATTCAATTTGTACAGGGAACAAGGTCGGCTCTGTATGCTAATGACAGGGAGTCCATTACAGTCACTGTTCAAGAAGTGACGCCTAGATCTGTGGGGGCTCTTATAGCACTTTATGAGCGAGCGGTTGGGATATATGCCTCACTTGTCAACATTAATGCTTACCATCAACCGGGTAATTATGTATTTCTTCTTTCTAAGAAGAGTGGGAATTATAAGAGAGAGAGAAAAATGGAAAAAAAAGCTTGTTATTGTGATCGCAAAAGTTTATTTTGCACTTTTCAAATCAATTCATCCAATCCTTCTCTCTTTTCATTTTGTGTATATATTGGTTTTAATTACTAATTTAGGCGTTGAAGCTGGGAAAAAGGCAGCAGGAGAGGTATTGGCTCTCCAGAAGCGGGTTCTGGCAGTACTTAATGAGGCCAGGTAAGATTCAGATATTTGCTACATGGCATTTATTTTGCATTCATTCTGAAACCAAGACAATTGTGAACTTCTTCACCGAAGATTACTAAGCTAAAATCCCTCCTTTCCTGACTAAAAAGGAGGGGGAAAGGAGCAAAAGAGAAGTTCGGCAATCATATTTGTTAAATTCTGTCTGCTGAATTCAAAGGTCATGGAAATAGTGAAAACTATTTGTAAGACTGGAAGGCCTTTGATCAGTCCAAAATTGAAAGGGAAACATGATAAAAGTTAAACCAACATCAATTGTTAATTGAACTCGGACAAAATCAAATTTCACTGAGTCCCAAAATTATGTTTAAAAGATCCTGATTGAGCCCAAACTAGACTTGTTTCGTAATATGATTTTCCTGGCTGCTTCATTCCCATCCCATTTGAGAAACTGACCAAACCTCAATTAGTAAAATACTCAACTTCAGAATTGATGCTTAACAGTTTCAAGTAATAAAACATCTTATCCACTAAGCTAAATCTGTTTTGTGGTATTCAAATTAATTCCAATACTCATCAGAAGCTAGAAAGGATCGTTTATTATACCATGAGATTTGAACTCTGATGATTTAGTATTTCTTTGTCACAATTTCTTTTTTCACTTTTAAACTTGTGCTTCTGTTTCATCAGCTGTAAAGAACCTGTTGAACCATTGACACTTGACGAAGTTGCTGAGCGTTGCCATGCTCCTGAAGATGTACGTACAATCCCTTTTAAGAAAACATTCCAGGGCTGAAATGCTTTGCTGATCTTTTTTCCGTTATGATTGCAGATTGAAATGATTTACAAGATTATCGCTCACATGGCTGCCAATGATAGAGCACTGATTGCTGAAGGTAGTTGCGGTTCACCACGTAGCGTCAAAGTTTTCCTCGGTGAATGTAATGTTGATGAAATGTATGCTTAAGTCACACCCATGGAAATCATTGTTTTCAGAGTTTATATTTGTGTTTTGTGTTAAATAGAAGAGTTCTAATCAACTAGCCTTAGAGTTGCCATTTTCTCCTTGTATCATTGTTGAGAATTGTGGAATTTTTGTTGGATCAAATTAAAAATAAATGTCCAACAGGCTTCTTTGGTTTGCATTCGGACTGGTTCACCATGTTGAAAGGAACTCATTATGCTTTACTGAATCATAACCTCTAACAATCTAGCCCTTTTTTCTTCTTTTCTCTTGAATAAAGTTGGTAGGTTAAGGTTAGGTAAGTTGGGAGTGGGCAAATGGTTCGTTCCACCTTTTGGGCAAACTAAGCAAAGGTGCCCTCTGCCAACCAATCAATGATTTAGGAAGAGCTCAACTGCATAACCTAACAACGCAAGACATTTCATCTCTTTTGTCCTAAAAGGTCGGTTATGTGTCATTAACTAATAAATTATCGATATTTTAGATGGTTTAAGATTATGTGGACCCCGTGCAGTTGTCCCAGCAGTATAAGCCAACAAGCCATCGTCAATTTTGAAACATAAGAAGCTTGTCTGTCTGAACCAGGAGCATATTCAAATTTTTTGAAATTAAAATATCTTATATTTATTTGATTTTCGCCGTCAACGGCGAATGATGGGCTGCGTACGGCCTGTTAACTATAATTAAAGATCAAGTTACTTGAAATTACTCATGGGAACGTTAATTAATTTAATAAAGTACACAATTTTATTGACAATCTCCATTATTATTGTAAAACACGTAGTTCATTAAATTGTAAAATTAAAACTTTTTAAGAAAATTAAAAATAAAACAAAAGAACCGACGAGTCCAAGCTAGCACGTCATGTTATGACAAGGCAGAAGAAAAGTACGGGTCTTGCGGGACCGTCAAACAGTGGGATTTTGCTAGTGATTCCTTGTAGTTTGCATCGCGGGAAATAAAACGAAAATTGTGTGTCCCCACTTACAACGTTCGAATCACTAAATATTTTTAAAGCGAAAAGAAACCGTACTCCATTTGCCACGTCATTCTACCCGTTGCTTTCGGATGCCACCACTTATCTGCGGGAGCTTTATTTTCGGGATACAAACATAAATAGTAACAAAACACAATAAACAGAAGAATTTGCTGAGGGACAGAGAGCATTGGATCTGAGCAACTGAGTAAGCTGAAGAAAAGAAGCTTTGAAGAACATAAGCCTTTGTCCTCTCCAATCTCGTACTGTTGTTAAGTCTTCCAAGTTGATATCTTTACTCAACATCTCTCTCTTGTTACTTTACTCTTGCCGAACTCAGGCGTGAGCTGCCGGTGAAACCCTCTACTTCTTTTCTTATGTAAGTCGCTTTTGCCTTTTATTCTTGTTTTAGTTTTTACTTTTTTAAAAATTTCCGTTGTTGAGTACGAGAGGAAGCTTGGATATGTAGTGTTTGTAGGGGTAATGGAACCTTGAAAAGAAATGTTCGCTGAAGGTCTTGACAACTCTGCCCTTCGCTGGGTTCGAGATGTAAGCTTCATGGATTTCAACTTGCTTACAGTGTGTTGTGATCTACATATATGTTAACTTATCCACATTGTTGAAGATTAATCCGATTTTATTTTCTTTCTGAAATTTTTGTTAAGCAGAAGCAAGTTCCCTATTTTAATTCAAATCTTAGACCCGGAATTAACCCCATGACAATCCTCCGTGACGGCCGGGGATTTGACTTACCCCCGCCATCAAAATTCAGAAGCGGCCGCTTACCCACAAATGCAATCCCAGTTTCTAGAACATTACCTAGAAATGCAGAGGAGAGTGCATCTGCTTCTGAAAATGAGATGATCACTGATTCTGAGGATGAAGCTTATGGTGGAAGATACTCCCTAGATTCATCGCTACAAGACCAAAGAATCCCTCCCCGTGGAAATTCTGCACAAAGAGGTGCACGTTATGGGAGTGATTATGGGTTTTCAGATGTGAGTTCGTCGAGGGAAACCATTTCTGAGTGGGAGAGGAATAAGGGGGAGAGGTTGGTGAGGGGAAGTGGAAGGACTATATATACAGAGGAAGATGAAGAGGAGTCGGATTCAGCTGCTAGCTCAGAATTTTCAACTACACAACTGGGCAGTGTTAGTGGTGCTAGTGGGATGAGGAGAAGAGCATATGTCTCTGAAGGGTATGCTTCAAGTGTGGCTTCTCGTACCAATGTACAAAGTACCACTGGAAAGGTTCGTGGTGATTCATGTTGGATACCTTCAGTACTGAATTTGTTGGAAACATTGTGTTCTTAAATTTTTAAAAGAAGTTTTCAATTTTTTCCTGACCTTTATAATCATTTATGATGATCTTGAACCCTTTAGGTCACACTAAATATATTTACGTTATGTCATGTCAGAGGCCAGTGCATATAGGTTGGTATTTATTTGTTTTTGGATATGCTTGTATGATTTTATATTTGTTAAGCGTGTTGGAAGCCTGAAGCATCGGTAGTAGACATAACAATAGTTATTTCACTTCAAAGTAAGCAAAATAAATTCTAGAAAACCAATAAAGTTGGAACTCTTTTTAACGTAGTTCTCTGCCTTAATCGTGTATATAGATAGAGAACCTAGATGCATTTTGCTTTAACTGTATAATGTAGTAGTCCTCAAGATGCTGAACCAACCATTATCATTCAAAAAGTTCCCAATGTAGGCAATAATGAAAACCATGTCAGAAGATTTTGGTGGTGCAAACCGGCCCACAGC
>JAWDEX010000003.1:6836670-6847961 GCA_035221805.1 Trichilia hirta | reverse complement strand
GTGTTGTTACACCATTTTTATAAGTAAAGAATATTGCAGTGGATGATTTATTGTTGAAATGGTCCATTCTTACTTTCTTTATTAGAAAGATACATTGATGAGAAAAAGAGTCAATTCTCCAAGATTTTCTTCACCTTGTTATCAATGGAGCCGCTACACAGATACTGGGAGAAACTAATTACGAAAAGTTTTACAATCAATTAGAAGGTTATTTAGATGTTGATTAATTAATTGTGGGGTAGATTTATTATGATGTTGTGAATATTTTGGCATGACCTAATCATCATGAACAGGCCTTTATTTTTCTCTCCTTTTGTTTTTCCACTAAGAAAATCTGCAAGGAGACATCACCATCAGTCAAACTTCAAACTTGTGTGTTACTTTTTTGTGGCTGTAATACTTATTTGTGAAAGAAAAAGGCCATCGATCTTCTTCTAGAATTCCATTATAGTGATATCATTTTTCTTTCTTTCAAATATATGAATCTTATTGAAATTAACATAACAGGAGTCAAAGTAGAAGGCATCTTAAGACAAGCAGCAGATGTTGATGATGTTAACTGCAGAATTCGAGAATTTGAGCAGGGTTTGTTCAGATATATGTTCCGTGACTAACTTTGCAATCTCCTCTTTATCTCTAAATATGCCATTGGCTGTGTTCCTTTTCTTAAATTTTAAAATATTCTGTTCTGGTACACTGAATCCTACATTATATACAGACCAAAGTATAGGTTTTACAGACTAAATAATGATATTTTATTTACATTATTTCACCTCATTTCTTGGCTAGTAGAATCAACAAAGAGGTAAAAATTTCCGTGGTAGTTTCCTATCAGAGTTGTTCTGCCGCATTATAAAGTTTATGGTTTATCCTGTCTAATTCAGGAAAAATTGAATTTTATCCTGGGGAGGATGCACATATTGTTGCTGATTGCATCAAGGTATCTACCCTTAGTCACAATAATATATAAACTCCTTTAGTGGTTGCTGCTTATGGCACTTTATTATTTATTCTCATTAGCACAATTTTGCAGTATTTCATACGGGAACTGCCTTCCTCCCCGATACCTGCATCATGCTGTAATGCCTTGTTAGAAGCACGTCGTAAGTCTGCTTTTGAAGCATTTGCTTTTACCATCTTCATCTATTTGTCCTTTTTTATTCACTTAGTTACAGTATTTCTTGGCAATAATAACTGGTGATCAATTATTGGAAATGTGAATGGCGTGCCATGAATTCTTCGTATGTAACAATTTTGTGGAGATTACTTTTACATACACCACCCATGCAGCCTATATTTACAGAAAATCTGACTTTGAACTACATGTTTTAATCACTTCAAGTATTACACTGTTAAGTTAAACTATATAGAACTTAAGATGTTAATTTAAATTCTTTGAAATATCTGCTCTCAAGTTCTCCATGACTTATCTGCACTATTCTTATCTGTATACAATTGAAATATACCTGTAGTTTTATTTTTTCTGTCAAGGTTGTGGAATATATCTATACAGAGACATTGTATGCTGCACCTTCAAAACAAAGTGATGTATGCTTCCATTGGTGAATATATGTTCAAATGTTTGAGATTGTGATGCATAGCTTGAATTTGAGGTTTGTCCTCCAACATTGTGAAGCACATTGCTTTATGGTTTAGTATCGACTTTGCCAGTGGGCAGGTTCTAGGCCTTGAAATTCTGACTTCTGGATATCCATTCTTGATGTCATCCAAATAAAGACTGTAGATCTTATGATTCTTAGTATCAAGCACTCAAGATGTGACATATTATGTCACTTTGACCTATTCATGGATCATAGAAATCAATGTATAGCGGTCTGGTCTATAATTTTTTCTTAATGTACATCAATCGTGATCTAGCCATTCCCCTCACAATTGGATAATTGGTATTCCAAATTCCTGAAGATGTCATGTTTTAATCAAATAACCTTTAGGAAAGGTGGGTGGACTAAACTTTTAAGAGCAATACAACTTGGAATTTCATGTTACTCTTTAAGAATAGAGAGCTCATTTAGTGAATTCCATGCATCTTAAATGATATAGTAAATATTACTAGTTATTATGCAGCATTCCGTCATGTTATGATATATTTGATTTCTGACTATTTATTTTACAATGACTAGGAACTGATCGTGCTGTTAGAGTCAATGCTATGCGTACTGCAATATGTGAAACATTCCCTGAGCCAAATCGCCGCTTGCTGCAGAGGTAGTGGTTTCATTGTTTTATGAGGTTATGTTTTATTTTCTCTGTTATTCTTGCTTTGGAGCTGGATAAGGTGCTAGCTTACTCTGTTTTTCTGTTTTATTGCATAATTCCAATTGACATCTTTATTAGTTTCTGCATGACTTTCTATCTTGTCTTATCTATCCAGTAGTAAAATCTTTTTCTTAAGTTATAAACAAATATGCAAAAATTTTAAAGCTGCAGAAATCTTTGAGTAATGAAAAACCGTTGCAGTAGTAAAATTATGTTTTCATTTTTTTCACCAGTATGGGCAGTGCAATGGTTAGTATTCATGAATTATGACCAAAATCTTTTGTTGAATTTGTTTCTCTCAAGAAATAAAATTGGGAAAGTATTTTTTTTTTTTGTTTTCTATTGTTATTTTTTGCATTCTCTGATTCAGCAACTAGTTGCATTGCTCTACTTTGATTGGTGTATTTCTTTCTTTATGTTCAGAATACTTATTGTGATGCAAACTGTTGCTTCTCACAAAAATCAAAATCGAATGAGCACTTCAGCAGTGGCAGCTTGCATGGCACCCTTACTTCTTCGTCCCCTTCTAGCTGGTGAATGTGAGATTGAAACTGATTTTGATGTGGGTGGTGACGGTTCTGCTCAACTTCTGCAAGCAGCTGCTGCAGCGAATCATGCTCAAGCCATTGTCATAACATTACTGGAAGAATATGATAAAATATTTGGGGTAAGCTATAGTTATTTCTTGTTTGTTTAAAACTGGATTGACACATATAACCTGCAGTTGGTTCTTGTTCTTCAACATTTTCCCTGGGGATATTGTTCACTTTGCATGAATTAGTTTGGAGTCTTAATTCATTACTGAGTATAAAGTCTCTTCACTGGTTAAAATGTCACTACTTTTTGTGATTATAGAACCTTAAGTTTGAGTCAGTGGTCTCCATTTATGCCGCTTGTGTGTTACCCTATTAGACTATAACTTCTTTTTCAATGTCTCCATTTATGCTGCACGTGTTACCCTATTAGGTAGATAGATAGATAGATATATCTTTTATTTATGTGGTACAATTGAATTAATAATTGCTCAAAGATGTCAAGACAAGTGTCAAAATTAAACCATTTTGACACTTCTGTTTCTGTTGTCCTACTATTATGACTATTTTATTTAATTGGTTTCAACTTTGTGATTTTATTCTTTATTAATTGGATTTCTGTTTGCAGGTAGGTTCTGTGTCCCCTGATTTGTACTCAGACTCAGAAGAGAGTGGAAGTGAAACTGAGGAGGCTACTGATGATGATATTGATAATGCATCAAGCAAATCTTGCAGTGAGAGTGGTGACTCTGAAGATAGTGTTCTCAATGAGAATAATGTTTGTTACTCTAATTTCTAACATGAGCATATAGCTTATAGACATGATATTATGGTAGTAAAAATGCTAGAATGGTTAAAGTTTCCTTTATGCATAATTCTGAGATTTCTCTTAGATGCATAAAATCAATAATTAGTTCTTTATTTCTTGAACCTTTAGCTAAAGAAATCTTACTTTTCTTTTGACAAAACCATTTCTATCTGTGAGTATAACAAATATTTGACAGAAAAGAACGTCAAAAAGAATGTCTATGAATTTCTGACTGAAGCAGTATGCTTTTAGCTTCATAAAATGTGATAGGTTCAAGGCTTTGAGTTAGCTTTTTCCTTTTTCTTTGGCATTACCCTGCCGCTGGAGCAGCTTGTCTTTTCCCTTTTCTCTCTGTTTAGGAGGTTTAGAACTCCATTTATCTCTGCGTACATGTTGACATACAATATGATTCATCTGTTTCTAGTTTGCTTTCTTCCTTGGTTATGGCTGTCGTTTATTTTTATTAGAAAAATAAAGCAGCATGTTTATAATATGTGCCTTAAATAGCAGGATTTCAGCACGGGTACCAAGTCTTCTGAAAGAGATGGTAAGTTTGGAGTCAGTCAGAATCCATCATCAAGTTTGCATCAAACATCACAGCCACAACATGATGTAAAAAGAAGTGAAAATATTCAGAATCAGAGGAAAATTAAGTCTGCAAGACAGGCTAATGAAGCTGCTGAATTAGTACAAGATGTTTCTTCACAAACAAGTTTGGAGGTTAATTTAGATGGCCATAGCCCAAAGTCATGTATGCTGAATTCTTCAACCATCTCTAATGGACCAGTTGATGGATCTAAGCGTCCCACTGTTCGGGGACGAACTGCCGTGAGTTTTTCTGAACTCATAAGTTTGCTCTCTTCTTTTGGAGCTTTTATCACTACTTGTTTCTTTCCAAATAAATGTCTTCCAATTTTGATGATTCTTGCTTTTGCAAAAGCAACTTTGAAGCTTCCACAATCTCTACCTTTTCAATTTATCATCTTCTCTGTGTGTTCTGAAGCAATTTTAATCAGATTATTCATTTATTTTGCAATGAGTCCAGGCAAAGAAGGAACTTTCCATGGAATCCATTGATTATGATGATCCGTAAGTGATACATCTGTGCTGTATGGAAATGGTTATCTGCACCAATCTATTTTAGTTTTTTGTGGCTCCTGCATCTTGTTTAGTGTCATCTATTCCCCCACAGACAAACTAGATATGATACCACACACTTGAAACCACGTTCATAGATAATATTTGATTGCCACGACCTTCAAATTGATTCTTGAACTTGAGCCTTCTAGGGATGAACTAACAATGCATTAAGATACAACTGTAGCAGTATGATGTGCCACTGGTATGTGTGTTTGCACACACATGCAGATGTGTAAGAGTGGGTTTGATGATTTACTGTAGAAAGCAGTCATTAAGCTTTCAAGTTTAGGATGAAATGAGTTGAACATACAATATATGCTTTTTTCCAGTTAAAAATTTGTATTTCAGAATCTAGTCAGTTGTAACATTTGTGCCTTTTCTGATCCATTCATTTAACTGTTGACCCATTTGTAGGATTGAAATCCAGAGACTTCAGGGCACTAAATCTGACCTGCAAAGCAAAATTACAGATGAGGTATAGTTTATAAATATGTCACCTCCTGGGCATCCCGTATGGATTCGGTTTTAAATGTTTTCATAGAACTTTTCTGCTATAGATGAAACAAAACGAGTTTCTGGGAGCCAGATTGGAAAGACGAAAGAAAGCTTTGCAGGAGCACCGACTAGCACTTGAGAAAGATGTACGTTTCATTTGGAAGTATAAACCACTTCATGGTTTCTCGCTGTTTTTCCCTCCCAACTGTTTCAAGGGTGTTATTGTGTTCTAGACAAGTAATGATGCACCCTATGATCTTCTGGCATAAGTATGTTCAGCTAAATGTGTGCATTAAAATTGGTTAGATATCTGCTATGTCTTCCTTCCCTACCAGGGGTTCATGTATCTGACATAAAAACAGCTGTGTATCAATTGCATTAAGGCATCGATGTTCTTTTTGTTGAGAGAAAATTGGAGGAAGTATTTGTTTGTTAGATATAAAATGTCTATTGCTTTGTTTGGGTTTGTGGTGCTTCTACTTTGCATTGAAAACAAAGCGAAAAAAATGGTTGGTAATACTAACTTTTAATGAGACCCACTTATTTTATATTAATATTAGACATATAGTGCTTTCATTCCGTTGCCGCGACACCTCAATACAAAACGAAGCCTATTGATATGGTTTATCAAGGATTTAAAGATCAGCTTACAATGATTCCTATTAACATGATCTGTTTTTAGTGGTTTATTTTGTTTTGTTCTCAAAAAAATTTTCTTTCATGAAACCTGCATGTTTTGGTGATCCCCATTCTCATGCAGTGTGAAAAACTTAGCTAGAAGAGGATATGTTGATGTTTTATAGCAATTTGGTTGAACAATTTGATTATCTTATCCATGACATATATGCTTTTGTTATGGATTGAGTAGTAGTAAGGCCCTTGATGATCTACAGAAAATGATGACTTGAAACAGAATGTCCATGTGATGCGCGGAATTTTTATATATAATTGCTTAGTGTTGATTACAAAATTAGTTGCACAGGTAGTTTTGAAATTTGTCAATAGTCTGTAGAAGTCTGAGGGAGAGTGTACTGAAAGAGTAGATGCTAATTGTACTCACAGGTGGCTAGACTACAGGATCAGTTGCAAAAGGAGAGAGATAAGAAGGGAGCTTTGGAAGCAGGACTTGCCATATTTCAGGGTCCCATACCTATTCCAGATACAATTGATGAAAAGGTTAGTCTACCTCCCTTAACAGTTGTAATTACTTTTGATCATGCACAACGTTTTTTAACATGCAAAATTGATAGACAAAGGTAGAGCTCAGAGAAATAGTGCAAGCTGAGACAGATATTCTTAATTTGAAGCAGAAGATAGATGATCTTGGAGTGCAGCTTAATCAACAAAAGGAAAAAAATTATGGTTCTGCAGGTGATTCAAGCAATCAGCAGCAGAAAACATTGGCAAAACTGTACGCTCTGTTTACTCAGTTTTTCTTCTCGTGTTGCATGTCCTTCTGTTGGGATCTTATAATAAATTTTTCTAAATTTAGGTCATCCCATGTAAGGCTCTGTGTTTTTAATGCACACTTGAGTTGTACTGCAAATGTTTACTCATGGCATTTGCACATAAGCCATAGTTTATGCGTCAAAACAAATAAATGTGAGATGGTGATATCATCTAGTTTGTAGTTTGCACCAAGTATTTTTCACTTTCTTTTGATCTTTATCTATTAATTAAGTTTATTTCGTTTTTGGCACAGGAAGGACAAACAAAGGGATAATGAAGCTGCTACTACTACTACTTCACATGCCTCTGAAAGGTCAACAAGGAAGGTAAATTTAAGTTGAAATTTGAGGCATATTCTTGAAGGGCAGTCTTGATGTTAGCAAATAATTTAATATAAGCAAAATGTTTGGACTAAATTTGGGGATGGGTTGGTCTAGGGTGCCAAAACTAAATTGTCACATTGAAGCCTATTCATTTGAGGGCTCTGAAACTAGCTTGTTTCTCTTCCAAACATTAATATAAATGAAAGATGATAATAATAATAATAGCTGGGATCCCACTTAACCCCAGTGAAGTTGGTACTGTTGAGATTTTAGTGTTGGAATAGTAGTTTTTCTCCCTTCAATATAATTTGGATAACAAGCTGGACATGCCAGCTTGCCAATTTAAGGCTTGGCTTTTTTTCAAGCTTGATTTTGTTGAAGACAATATGACAATTGGAACTTGATCCATTTAGAGAGAAATGATGTATAAGTTCATGCTGTAAATTTATGTCTCATTGAACTATGTTAATAAGGTACAACAGGATTCAAATCTGGATGGATTGGCAGAAAGTGAGAATGAGAAAAAACTGGAATCAACTACTTTGCCAAAAAAGGTTCCTCCTCAAAACCAACTCCAGGTTGATTCAATACATACTTGCAACTCTGGACCTCCTGCTCCAGTAAATTCCAAGAAATCTGGCACAAAGGGTGAGGTATGTTTTATTTATGTTTTATGAAGTTAGTTTCATTGATATGATAATATTACCATTTGCATTCAAGCTGAAGCACTGGGCGAATGAAGCAACTGTCATACCCTACCTGATATGTTTTGCCCTATTATTTCATAGCATTACCACTGAGTTTCTTTCGTTGCTTATTTAGAATCATTGTTTCCAGTTGTAAAGCATTGGCGTTGCTATTAACAAAATGAAGATATTCTCGCTATAACATTTTTGGTTTTGGGATAATAGGTGATATTTTTATGCGGGATATACTTTTGAAATCTCATTGCCTATGGATTTTCTTGATGATTCTGATGCTCTTCTGATTTACAAATGGCCAATGTGGTCTTTTACCCTCATTTTATTTTATGTTTGATAGTTTTACACCTTTTTGTTTGGCCACCACAGGGAAACTCTACTTCTTTTGCACTGACAAAGTTGACAACCCGCCTTAACTTTCTGAAAGAACGGCGTAGTCAGATAGCAAATGAGCTCCAAAATATGGATAACAGCCGAGGTTCTGGTCAAGCTAGCCGCAGCCAACATAAAGGAAAAGGATCAGAACAGCAACAATCAACTCAGAATCTAGACAGGTCTCAGGGATCAGAAGTCCAATCCATTTCACAGTCAGAAAAAGAGGGAATCTGACAGCAGCCAACCACTTTAAAACCAGGACAAAGGCATAGGAATGGAAGGCCAATCAATACAAAATTCAGAAAAGTCCAGTAAATCAAATGTGTATACGCCCCAGAATGTGGACGGAGGTAAAATATCTGAATACTCACGTCCTCAAACCTTGGACAGAGGAAAATCTGAAGGTCATGTTTCCCACGATGCGGGAAAAACTCGAGGAAGAGGCCAATACCAAACACCAGCTCAAACATTCTCCAGATAATACCTGACCTTTTATAGACTCTCAGTCATTGTTTCGTGCACATCTGGGAATGGTTATGTTCATATCCGTGTTCAACATTGATCATTGTGTGCAGATGATAAAGTTTGTTAGAAAGGAAGTCTACAAAACTGATTTTGATGCCCATGTCAAGGAGATGTTTGAAGTCATTCAGAAGTCCCCAGGCCTCAGAAAGGTACTTGAATATACAGATCAACTTCTCCATTTTATTATGATTGTTGATTCATTTCCCTGGTTCAGAGAGAAAGCAGGTTTGTACAGTTATTTATTTGCATCCTTTGTACGGGCAATTCCTATTAATAATTTAACTGAGGCTGCTTGGCACAATGCTGAGAAAGGCTCCTTTTCACAGCTTCAGGCAAAGATGACACTTAAAATCCTGGGTTCATTAGCTCTGTTCTGCTCTGTTCTGGTCTAATTATGTGTACACGTAATCCATTCTGATTGGATGAGTTTACTACGTAACTTGCTTAGCATACAACTAATATCTTCGTGTCAAGCAATTGTTAAAATGTTGCTTTTTAAAGGCAGAATCATCAAACTAATAGTAAGTAGATACGATATTCAGTTCACAATTAGGGAAATTGGTAGAAGAGAGTGATCTGAAAAAGGAAATTAAGTGATTTATGCTTAGCTGCTTGGAAGAAAGGCCAAATACATCTTTGAACTTCCCATTGGACCATGTATAAACTGGAATTCCATGATGAATGGTCGTGCGTTCAGGAAAATACATACGTGGGGCATCCGAATACCGAGTGATTGGCCGAAGAAAACGACTTCTACGAATGTTAATTAATGATCCCAAGTGAATATGATTTTTGAAACAATTCAACCTCCCATTTCCACCCGTGTGGCCTTGAAAACCATTTTGCTATATTAGTGTTATATCGAGAGGGCGACGAATAACTTATTTCCCGGACTAAAGGCAAGGACCATTAGTCACATATCAACTTATTTAAGCTTCATAAAGCTTCTGTATTGAATCGACTTTGAGCTTGGTTCCTTGAGCTAGGAGCTAGTGCTGTGCATGAACTCAAAGAAATTTCCCGTTTCGATGGACCAACATTTTTGTCCTGCTTCCAACAGTCAACATTCATCAATTTCTCTGAATCAACTCGATGCAAAATTCCCAACTATGGCCTCAAACAATAAGACAACAATTTTGACATCCAATCCACAGTTAATTAAAGAATTAGAAAATTGCTCTTTATCGTACTCAAAATAATAATAATAATAATTATATTCAATCACTCCCTAATTCAATCGATCGACTGACAAATAATAAGAATAAGAAACGTGTGAATCTCCTCATTTGTTTTTCGTCATCATCATCAATCAAATTCAAAACTCTTTGAGCAGCTTCCTGACTTGCTCTAATGTCACAAACAACACCGCAGTAAGCGGACCCCACCTAGAAATCGTTGGAATGAATCCTTTGCACAGAGCCATGGGACCCTCGGCTCGCACAATCTTCAACGCGCGACACCCGAATAAGGTGGGTCCCTTGCAGCCTCAACCTTCATGTTCATAACCCTAGTCTTTATCACGTCAACCGGATTCGACGCAACAAATAAACCAGCCGCGAAACTCCCGGTCACGTGGGTATGCAATCCATCCGTCATCACTCCGTTCTCCAATATCATTTCCTTGAACTGATCGTACGATGCAAGCTGTGACGCCGTTACGATCATCGCGCGGTTCACTGTCAGCGATGATCCGCGCCACAGGCTAGTGATCTCCTCGTCTCAACATTTGCGTGATTGAGTCGATTACGCTCTTGTAGTTACTTCTCGGAGCCAGAGGGAGCCAACCATCGGCTTGCATGCGGACCATTGCCACGTCAGCCGGGTTACCAGCTGCCGCTCCGACTGCCCGGCGATTAAATCGGCTACAATTTTCAGGCCCAATGGCAGCTGTTAGAGTCCTTGTGGGTCCACTTCTGTTTCAGTATGTCGTATAATCCCATGGGAGTGGTTGAATACAGTGTTTGCCCGCCGAAACTGCGGAGAACAAAGTGACGACGCCTTAGGTCTGAACGATTTGATCCCCACTGAGACAGGACCTGCACGTTGCGGTTGCGGTGCTGCGGGTATATGAATAGAATTAGACTGAAACACGGCTGCAGAGTTGGACTGAAATGCCAAAGCCAGTCTAAGGGAATGAATTTGCTGTTGGTTAAGGTTTGGATCGGCGACGTTTTCCTCTTGGAGTTGCATTCGAACTTTAACTAGGTCGAGCGGGTGAGTAGAACAACCAGCTATGATTGAAGCGACACCACCCTCAACAAAACCTTTGACACCCATGGCAATTTTGCTGTTTAATCTTTTATTTCTTGCAAAAAGAATTAAATAATTAAAGAAATTTGGAGAAATTTGAAGAATAAAAGCAAGTGAAGATCTGTGAAACAAGTAATGGATGGTGAAGGGAGATGGGATTGCAAGAATTTATGGTGAGTGTGATGTCATTTATGGATTTGAGGTCGTAATTAAAGTTTTTGGATTCCAAATTTTATTAAGCAAAATGTCTAATCAAGTATGAGTATTTTGAAATTTATTTGGATTATCGAAACGGTTTTTTTTAATTATCAAAGCGATTTTGCGCCTTTTTTTTTTTTTTTTCTAAATAAGAATTGAGGATGGGACCAATAAATACGTTATTTAAATAATTATTTAAGTATTCTATCACGTTAGA
>JAWDEX010000003.1:6818729-6831935 GCA_035221805.1 Trichilia hirta | reverse complement strand
TACCAGTTCTTTTATAAACTCTGACTCATTCTTTCGTGCGCGTCTGGGAATGGTTGTGTTCATATCAATGTTCAACATTGATCATTGGAGATGAGAAATTTTGTTGGAAAGTGTACAAAACTGATTTTGATGCCCATGTTCAAGGATATGTTTAAGTCTATCAGAAATCTGCAATCCGCCTCAGAAAAGGCCTTGAATGTACAGATCAACTTCTCGGGGTCATTATAACTGTCTATTTATTTCCGTGGTTCAGAGAGAAAGCAGTTTTGTACAGTTATTTATTTGCATCCTCTGTATGGGCAGTTGCTATTAATAATTTAACTCAAATTGCTTGGCACAATGCCAAGAAAGGCTCCTTCAGTTCAAAGCTTGAGATAACACATTATCCTGGATTCATTAATTCTGTGGTCTGGTCTGGTCTTTTATCTTCGCGTCAAGCAATTGTTAAAATGTTGCTTTTTAAAGGTAGAATCATCGAACTAACAGTAAGTAGAATCGACATTCGGAATTGGGAAATCGATGGAAGAGAGTGAACGGAAAAGAAAATGAAATGATTTATGCTTACTAGCTGGATGGAAGATAGACACAAAAAACATCTTTTAACTTCCCATTGGTGCATGCAAACATTGGAAGTCCACCATGAATGGTTGTGCGTTCGGGAATATACAAACGTTGGGAATTCGAATCCCGAGTGATGGGCCGAGCGAAAACTTGTACGAATGTCAATTAATGGTCGCAAGGGAATATGATTTTTGAAACAATTCAACCTCCCATTTCAAAACCTCTCCGGCCTCACAGACCATTTTGATATATTTATTAGTAATATATCAAGATGAAGATGTAAAACTTATTTTCCAGACTAAAGACAAAAGGACCATTTGTCACATAACAATTTATTTAAGCTTCAGCACTGAATCGACTTTGCGCTTGGTTGCTTCAGCTTAGAGCTACTGCTTGCAACTTCTCTCAAAAGAAATTTCCCATTTTCTTGGACCAACATTTTTATCCTACTTCCAACAATCAACATTCATCAATTTCTCTGAATCAACTCAGTGCAAATTCCGAACCATGCCCTCAATTCGCAAACTAAAAGACATCCAATCCACAATTAACTCAAATTTTAAAGAACTAGAAAATTGCTCTTTATCATCAAGACCAAAATGAACTGCATACTCAAAATAATAATAATCAATCACCCACTAATTCAATCTGACAGACAAATAATAAGAAATAATAAATAAGTATAAGAAACCGTGTGAATCTCCCAACTTCTTAATTTTTCCTGTCATTATCATCTATCAAAGGTCAAAACTCTTTGAGCAGCTTTCTGACTTGCTCTAATGTAACAAACAAAACCACAGTAAACGGACCTTGCCTTGAAATCGTTGGGATGAATCCTTTATACAGAGCCATGGGACCCTCAGCTCTTACAGTCTTCAACGCGCAATCTAAGGCACCCTTATAAGGTGGGTCCCTTCCAGCTTCAACCTTCATGTTCATAACCCTAGTCTTGATCACGTCCACCGGATTTGACGCAATCGAAGCCACAAACCCAGCCGCGAAACTCGCCGTCACGTGGGTCCCAAGTCCATCCCTCATTACTCCGTTCTCCAATAGCATTTCCTTGAATTGATCGTACGATGCAAGCTGTGACGCCGTTACGATCATCGCGCGGTTCACCGTCAGTGATGATCCACGCCACAGGCTAGTGACACCCTCTTGTTTCGACATTAGTGTGATCGCGTCGATTACGCTCTTGTAGTTACGTCGCTGAGCCGGAGGGAGTCGACCGTCGGCTTGCATGCGGACCATTGCCACGTCAGCCGGGTTACCAACTGCCGCTCCAAATGCTCCGGCTATTAAACCGGCTGCAATTTTTCGGCCCAATGGCATGCTGTTAGAGTCCTTATCAGTCCACTTCTGTTTCAGCATGTCGTATAGTCCCATGCGAGTGGTGGAATACAGTGTTTGCCGTAGCACAGTGGCCGAAACTCCCGAGAACAAAGCGGCAATGCCTTCGGTCTGAAAGATTTTCATCCCCACTGATATAGGGCCGACACGTGGCGGTTGTGTTGCTGAAGGGATATGAATGGAATTGGACGGGAAAACGGCTGTGGAGTTGGACTGAAACGCCAAAGCCGGTCTGAGGGAATGGACTTGCTGTTGATTAAGGTTTGGAACGGCGACGTTTTCCCCTTGGAGTTGCATTCTAACTTTAATGAGGTCGAGAGGGTGAGTAGAGCATCCGGCTATGATTGAAGCGATACCGCCCTCTACAAAACCTTTAACACCCATGCTAATTTTGCTATTTATGCTTTAATTTTCTAAAAACGAATTAGAGAATTAGAGAAATTTGAAGAAGAAAAAGCAAGTGAAGATCTGTGAAACATGTAATGGATGCTGAAGAGAGAATGGGTCTTAAGTATTTATAATGAGAAAGAAAGAATGCAGGTAGAGGAGAAGGAAATAAGAGGGAAGAAGCCGCATACGCCCGCTTTCCTGTAGACCAGTTCTCTGTTTGACTTTGACGCTACTCTTCACAAACCCTAATTTACAGAATTGAAGTCACGACGAATTACACCACATATTTGACGAATTTTTTGTCAGTCCAAATTAACATAATTTATCTTTTGGGCCCAGACAACCCAGGCAGTGGGATAGTCTGGGCTGGAGGCTGTGCTAGCTCTTGATAAAATTTGGGAAAGTATCTTTAAAATTATAGTTCTATTTAATTTATTCCTTAGTAAATTTACTTTCATTTGAATTCTAATAAATAAAGCAATATTCTATTTAATCCTTAAAAAATTAATTTTAAATCTTAATAAATTAAGTAATATTTAAAAATGACCTACAAAAAATATCTTATATATTCACTAAAATTTATAATTATATAATTTTAAAATATTTTGTTATTTTCTCTTTCTGATGTCCAAGAACTTCCAGTTTCTTAAAAATTAAAATAAATTGTTTTGATTCTCTTCGACGTCCTTGATATGTTTTTGACATCTCTAGTAGGGAATAATATGGTTTGACGTCAATTCTTTTGTAATGAAGCAATCGATCAAATCCTGCATATCTACCAAGATCTATGTAGGTGCAAGCATTATCAATCATTTTGGTAATTCCAAAGCCTTGTGCGATGGGAAAGTTGCTAGGAAAAGTGCAAATTGCAATGGAATTCAACTAATAATTAATTAATGAATTGAGACAGCCAAAGACTGAGTCACATAATATAATGCATGGGGTCTTTCTCACTAGACACTTGACAGGGTATTCTCCTGACATCAATTGGTTTAGATTTGATGAGTTCAAAAATGGCAGTCTTTATTTCTAGGCAAACTGAATCAAATAATCTATGCATGGTCAGGGTTATTTCTCAGTTGACGAAAGACAAAGTATTCGCTCACCATTAAAGGAACAAAAAGCAGTGTTCAAAGAATAGACAGAGACCGGGTGCACGCACACGCCTTAACAACTCGAACAAAGAAACTTCAGATGCTTGCTGCTACTCCTGTAAATAATCATAGAAATCTTGATTACTTTCCTCATTTGGGCCGGCTAGCCCACTTATGAAACACGGAATTACCAAGATCTTGTTGATTTCCACAACTTGATCCAAGTTTCCTTTCTCTCTCTCTCTCTGGTCGTCTTCTTTTTGACAGTTAATTGTTATTTGATCAATGTTGCCAAACCGGTAAGAGATTTAAAGAAGAGTGTGAATCATACATAACGCGGGCCAACATTAATTGCATACATATATTTTTTGCTTCCATAATCTTTGTGCTCGTTATTTTGGATTGTTTTACATATAAAATTAAAACAAAAAGTTTTTTTTTTTAATTAAGTAGTCTTTATTTGTTATACTATTTCGTTAAACTAATTAATAATATCTTTTGATTTGATGTAAAAGAGTATGTAACATTCCCTTCAAAATGTAGCTCAACAACTGCTTTCATTCAGTTTACAATATAAGTGATAAAAGAGGAATAACATTATTCATTTTCGATATTTAAAAAAAAAATAAAAAATAGAAAAAGAAGAGAAAATAGAAAAAATAAATTAATTGCGAATAATAAAGAGAAAAGAAAAGCAAAAGGAGAATGAAAGCATAAAGAAAGAAAAATACAAGGAAAAAAAAAAAGAAAAAAGAATTGAACAATTAGAAGTAAGTAACATGATTATAAAATTGGATCAATTGTGGTCGAGTGTTTATCAATTGTCACGGTTATTAATTTTAACAATTAATTTTTTTAATCATATATTTTAGGAAAAGTTACAATGGTTAAGGAATTGCACAATTTAATTTAACCATAATCGTAATTAAATAGCATGATTAATGTGAGTTATATAATTAAAACTCTTCAGTAGAGTAAAATACAGATTATACATTTTTAATAAAGTAAAATACCAATTATATTATGATATAATTACTTGTGATTACATTTACACACACGAATCAATATTTTAGATAAAGAAAATATATATGAATCAATCAAGGAAAAATTTCGTGGACGTCTCTTTATGGTTTGACCTAATTTTTTCAACTAATTTTTATTATTTTAAAAATATTTCATTACTTCTGTCAGTTAGTTAAATTATATATATATATACAATTTTACGTAAATATCTTTAATTTTATATTTAAAAAATGTAATAAAATAAAAAATAAATAATACCCGTGCTCATATCCATACTTGTACCTAAATCCATTCCCATTCTTCTTGTTGCATGTAATTCCCTCCCCATTGTCCCCCGTCTCCATCAAAATCTAATTTCAAAATCAAACAAAAGCAGCAATCTCATGACCAAAAAAAGATAAAAGAAAAATCGTATGTTGGAACCAAAAAACCCTAGAAAATCATTGAAACTCTAATTAAAACAAAACCCTAATCTCTCTCACTTCTCTCCATCTTCAAATCCCTAATCTCCTAAACCACTTTTCTCCCCCTTTTCAACTTTCATTTTTGGCATTCAAAGTGGGGGGAGAGATGGAAGAAGAAGAAGAAGAAGAAGAAGTCGATTTTGATTGTGATTCCAATTTCTCCTCTCATTTCGTCAATGACGGATCTAAAATCTTTATTTTTTTTTTCTTTTGTGCAATAGTCACCAAAATCTTTTCGAGCTGAAACGAAGATGCTGGACGGCCTGTTAACTTCGGGTTTTGTTTTGAGATTGGCGAAGAAGTCTCATCTCATTCGGATGAGATTTGATTCAATGTATTTTACGTGTGGAAGATTCGAATGGAAGCCATGGAAGCAACAGAGTGTGTTTTGCTCCGTTTTTCAAAAGAAGAACAAGTACATTTTCTCGTTAATTCAAGTAACAGAATATTTTTAAAATAATATAGATAAGTTAGGAAATTAAGCTAAAGTAAATCATAAGGAGTTACAAAAATTTTTTCCTACGAATCAATTAATATAGTATCTTTGCTACTTTATTATAATTTTGGCTATGAATTTAAATTAAAAGTGATATTTTACTTCATATGTATTTAATTTCTATAGGACAAGTCAAGGCTTAGGCTTGTATGTTTGTGGCTACTTTACGCATGCCATGAGCAATGATATTATTATATAAGTTAGAATACAATCAAAACTTTCTCTTGTTTTGCTTGAACGATGATAGGTATGACAATTTTCTCTAGAACTAGTTTTGGTATCATTCGTATATATATAAAAATGTAATGAAATATATTTCAGCATATGAATGATGACTATTTGGACACAATTTTACCGTGTAGCAATATCTAAGATTCTACGTCGAAGACAAAATTTATATATAATAATTTGTATAATATATGACACACCAAGTAAATATCACATAATGATATAATGATATTCAACCAACGGACTGTCAATTGGATCAATGTTCAAAAGTCTAAAGGACAACTTCCCTAAACCCTAAAGCGTTGAATTCAATGAGTCAAGAGGAAAGAATAGCAAATCAGAATCAAATTGATCAAAATCAAAGTCAGAAGTGAAACCCAAATTCTCGTATGTTAGAGCAAACGCCTGACGATTTGAAAGGAGAAATATACTCCATGCATCCAATAAAAAGAAGAATATGAAAAATAAATACCCTACAGTAATGGTGAAACTCAGTTCTCGTATCTCCAACCATTATTAACCCAACAACCTTTACATCTTTTCTTTTAAACTTTGTCTCTTCATTCTTCTAATCCCATATATTTCTCACCCTCGCACACAGAAGAATCACCTCAATCCCACTAAAAACAACAATACCCTGCTGAAAAAAACACACGAAATCATAATCCGAGCGAACATTCCTCGCTGTTTTTCTTCCCTCCATGATTTGTTCATCACTGATGCGACAATTTTGGAGCTTATTAGTGGTCAACTAAAATCAATAAACAATGGTTCGATCAGGGGCATGAAGCTATAGAATGGAGGTGCAGCGGTTTAGACATTTGATGATTTTATTATGGTCGATATTACAATCTACACGAGTAGATCTTATGGGCGGAAATCACACACTTGCTAGGTTTTGTAGTCGCTAGACTACACTAACGCTTCCCTCCCCTCTTTTCTGCGATCTTCTGCTCTCCACTTTTGTTTCTAAGTCTTTTCGACCAGCAGTTTGGCGTCAGTCAACTCATCTTCTCAAGAAGTTTCCAATACGGCAATCCAAGTTGTTCAAGGGTTCAGAAACATACGCCATCACAGGTATAAAACCTTTCCTTGTGGTAGTAGTACAGGTATGCAAACGGCCAATAAGTATTTGATAACCAGGTATTCTGGAGTTTTGAAGTTTCTTGCCCGATGCATACTTTTGGCATTGCTCATTGTTTCATTCCGTTGGATAGGACACATTTTAGGAAGATCATTATACTCTGGCGTAGACGTTCTAGATCGTGAAATTGTCTCTGATCCCACCAACTTTCAGTTTTTATCATTGCTTTTTCATGACTTGAAAAATGAAAGCATCTTAAAGGTTGGAGGTGAAACTCTTTTTGTAAGCGATGTTAAAGAGGAAGCCATATAAATTCTCAAATTCTAAACGACAATAAGATGGATATCGTTTCTTCCGAAGATCTGGAATGAAAAATTGCAATTCCTAATGAAGCATTTGACTTCATCTTCACTTATAGTTTCCATTCTACTTCGGAATTGATTCACCGGACGCTTAAAGTTAGCCACTGTTCACATGAATGACAATCCTTCCTTGGCATTCCACAAGCCATCAAAACTAAAGACAGTCTATGTCGGAAGATTCAGCTCGTGCATTGCAGCACTAAGAAAAACAGACAATATTCAAGAAAAGAATATTGTACAGCAAAGGCTGAAGCTTTTGTGGACATCAGAAGCAAAGAAAGCTGCATTTAAGAATCTCAAAGATGCCCTTCAGGAAATATTTGAAGAGAACAAGGTATTTACCAGATGTAATGTAGAACATCCTTGAGAGCTACCCTCGTCTTGTTTTCATTGATGTAAGCTTGCCAAATAAAAACGGAGACAGCAGTGGTACTGGCTGGTTTTCGAAGCATTATCCAACGAGGAATCTTCATTTTGAGATATACAAGATTGAGACAGTAATGGAGGAATCTTCCAGGAAGGAAATAAGGCAGATAGCTGAGATAGGAATGTCTAATTGGATGAGCGAGAATGTGAAGAAAGAAGAATATATAGTAATGAAAGCAGAGGAAGAAATAGTGGAGGATATACTGAAGAGCAAGACAGTTGATGAACATTTTTTGGAATGCGGACAAAAGGGAAATGGAGGAAAACGTATGGGGAAGAAGAGCTTATTGGGATTGCTTGTCTCTGTGTGGAAGGTTAAGGGATGAAGGGGTTGCGGTGCATCAATGTTGGGGTTAATTAACTCAGAGACAACTTTGACTTGAAAGAGAGCGATAGAGAAACATGAAGAGTGAGAGAGAGGTGACATAACAAGAAGCAACCAGAAGAAAAAGATCGAGTCTTAACGCATTTTCATCATTTTGAGTTTATGCAATACCCAATATGACATTAATGTGTTTATTTGTTTTATTGATGAAATGATGTGGATTCGGTGGAGGGGTGTTTTACAAAAATGTGGGAAAGTAGTTCCTAATTTCATTGTGAAATAATGTTATTTGTTTCTTTTCGTTCATAGTTTGCTTTCATTCTTCTTCAGCTTTTGCTTCTTTTCTCTCGCGGATCACATTTGTAATTTTCTATTCATAAATTATGGGAAAATCTTGATTTTTGATTGCACGTTTCAACCTTAGATATGTTTATAATTGAGAGAAGTCATACTCAACAAGCATGCATGTTGCCACAATTTACAATTAATGGAAATTTTACACATACACTTTTTGACGGGAAATTCAATACAAAATACAAAAATATGCATCCAGTTTATTATTTGGACATCCTTTTTACATTTGCATGAAAAACAAAACGTAAAACACTACGTAACATGGCAAACGTCACGTCACACATATGGGTAAAACTTAGTTACATAGCTCACGAGCAATTCCCAATCGAGAATTAGCCACATCGAACATAATCCTAAGATTTTGCTGCTGCAAATTGGCTATCACATTCAACACTGAGTTCACATTATTCGGCGCTGCTGCCATAGCCAAGCAAGCTAATGAACCAGCACTACTATGGATCAAGCTATTTTCCATGGGTAATGTCAAGTCCAGGCCAGTAAAATGGAAAGTTATGGCTGGCGCTACAGATTCATGGGTTGCAGCAAAACATGTGTCAAAAGCACCCAGCGTTGAAAATGGACCTGTAACTTGTTTCTTAAACTCATCCCGGAGTGCATTGTAAATGGGTTGGATGAAACGGGTTATTACTGTACCCGAATCAATTATGGTCCCAGCACCGGTATTCGGGTCAAAGGATAGGAGTTCTGGAGCAATGGGGACCTTAACCCGGCCAACGCTTATTCCAGTTAAGTTAACGTAGTACAGGGAGGGACGGTGTGGGTTACGTAAAAGTGGTGTGTTTCGGATTGTCCTGGGTTGCCCCACTGGGCCAAGTTTGAGTGATCCTGAGAAGTAGTAGGATTTGAAACTGGGTAAACAATATGAGAATACACCCGAATAAAGTGATCCGGATTGTGATATAAGTGACATGGGACCACGGCCGAAACCCAATAATCCTTGTGGGGGTATTGATTTGCCTGAGATAGCGCTGATGCATCCAAAAGCAAAATCTGGAATGATATCATTCGCTAAACGTAGAGAATCTTTTACGAGAGTTGCGGAAATGGATGAATCTCCACCGTAGGATTGATTAAAGAGGCATGTGGTGGACCCGGTGGCCGGGCAAGAGAGTCCATGGATTTGGGTGCATTGGGGCACGGAGCAATCCAAAGAACTGTAAGTGGAAGATGTCTTGGGGGAAAACGTTGTACCGGAGCATCCGGTGCACCCGGAACATGGAACCCAAGCAGCATCATTGCTAGTGTCTAAAACCATGAACAAGAGCTGACCCGGGGTACCGAGTTTGACCCGGACTACATAATTACCAATGTTTAATACATTCTGACCAGAAGCAATTGGGACTGAGCTGGTCTTTTGGGCTACCAAGCTTGACAAATATTTGACCCGTTGTGGATCTTTTGTGGCCATGTCGATAATGGTATTGACCCAGGACTCCGGCTTGGGTGGGGTGAAGGGTGAACATTTGCTAAAGATGGGAATGACGGAGAGATCCTGGCCGTCGGTTTGGGAGGAACAAGGATCAATAGCTTTTGTTGTCGAGATGAGGAGAGCAAAGAAGAGTAGGGTAGTGAAGTCTATGTCTTTGGACTTCATGCTTGAGTGGGAAATTTGCGTAGTGTTGTGTGTGCATGGTTCTCAGAAACTACCCGTTATATATAATGCAATTTGAAAGATGCGAGATGACTGAAATGGCCTTCGTAATTATTTACAGGTGATAATATCTGGATGGCGTTGAATAGATTGGATCTAATCATGCCATATTAGCTGGTTCCACGTGACCAAATAATGTCCCATGTGTCGTGCTGCGCGATAAAATAAGGGACCAATTGGAGGAAATATTGGAGAAAACTGTGACATCAAAGCTAAAAACCTTCTACTGAAGCGCGAGAGGAAAGGACAAGCTAAGCCTTGAGTTGGGTACAGCGAAGCTGAACCTGAAATACTTCGAGAATGTTGTCATCTGTTAATCCCAAGTTCAAATATTTGCCCTCCTGATCGGCTCAAAACCACGACACTGCCACTTAGCATAGGATGTGGAATATCTGCTGAGCTTTCATGGTCCGAAGTTACAGTGTTGAGATATGCATATAATTGAAGGGTAATTACGAGGAGGTGGCTTTCCGCGGGACCATAGGACAGGATGCCACTGCCAACTCGTGAACTCTAATTGTATTTTATTATTATCAATCAGCAAATGAAACTTCTTGTCCCCACGTGGGGGCTTTGCACCATACGCGGTCGGTCACGGGCTCACAAAGACTTTCCAGCGGCCTAGTTAGACCCACGTTATTTTAATATGACCAACTTGGCCATCAATCAAATCTGCCCTCGAGATTTAGGCATATAATCTGACGGCTAAATTGCATAACGAAACAAAAAGGTTCCTTTAAAAGTTGCTACACTGATTTCACATTTAGAAAGATATTTATTTCATCACTTCAAGCTCCATAAATTGCCAATTTTGCTCGTTTCGACTTTTGGTTTGCACGAAAGAAGTCGCATTCTTTCTGTATTCATGCTCGTCAAGCAAATGAGTAATTATATCCTCCATAAAACTGTAGAATTGTTTGCTTTCAAGTTCAGGAAAGTTTGTCCAATTATTGGGAGCAGTAGATATTAATCCATTCTCATACATATAATGAAAATGCTTCCTGACAAGGATTAAAAGGCAAACCTCAAAGAAGGAGAAGGGCCCACAAACTACGCTTTCCCATTTTATTCCTCAATGATTTAAAGTTGAGCCCCCACAAGGTTCACGAGGGCTCCTTGTTTACATATTTCAGGTTATCAGCTTCTGCACTGAAGAACAATGTTACCAGAAGCATCGATATAACTAACTGTATTCCAAAAAGTAGATCAAAGGGCATGGGCATTATCTTAAGATTCTATTTTTAAACAATTCTTAAATGCAAATTCTGTCGATCTTTGGCCTTTGCACACCACCCACTTCACTGGCTTTCATCCACTTCAATCTTCGCCAACTTCTCTCTCTGTGCAAATAATACTATTCTTTCCAGGTCTAAGTAATTCAAGTAGCAATACCATGTATTTTCTAATTCCCATCAACAGTGAATAACTATGAAAAATCTCTACATGCATGGAGCATACAAGATTACCAATTTCTCACTCTATATAACTCAAAGTCATTTCATATATATGTAACGCATGCAACAAGAAAACAAATAAGATATACTAATAAAATGCTTGAGGCTTTCCATCGCAATCTCTGTGTTTACAGGTCAATGAAGTTTACATTTAAAAATTTAGTTTGTGATGTGTGCTTCAGTGGATCATAAAATCTCAGACACTAAAACCTAAAGCCTATATTGAAAGACGAATGAGAAAAAAAATTATAAGACTCACAGATTTAAGAAGAATTCTCTAATACTAAAACGGGTTGTTGTAATTAGAAGATAAAGTGTGATAGAGAAATTTGATAAAGGAAAAATGTTTGGGTCCAGCAATTTTGGCGCTTTTGCCATAATTCCTTATTTTGGGCTGTTCTGGGTTGGTTGTTTTTTTTTTATTTTTTTTTATTTTTTTTTTTCAGTCAAATATCATCTCTGATTTCATAGATGAGCTAAGTTTTTTTTCCTCCGATGTCCCCTCTTGACTTACGCATCTTTTCGTAACCATTCTCTTTTCAATACAATTATGTTTCGTTCCACAAAAAGGAAAAAGGATAAGCGGATAACGTATGAATATGATTGCTTTATTACAAACAAACACAAATTGGGTATTGCACTCAATCCACTGGCCAGGAAACATGTACGATGATATACAACAATAGCTAACTAAAGTGAATAAATAAATACACAAGAACATATGTTCGCATACATCAATGTACAGTAGCAGGAGCACAAATAAGGATGATGCAACACTCAAAATTTTCCCCCATAAACCAACCACAAGCTATAAATAACACTGAAAGTACAGCACAACCGGTAAACAGATACCTTCCGCAAGTCTGTAACAACTCCACATTAAACAAGACAGCAATCCCGGTCATGCATCACAAAATCGCTCCACAATACGATTGCCTCAGCAATACCACACTTCACAAAAGGGTAAGCAATTGAACATTAGGTAAACCTAGCATCAAAGAAATCAACGAGTTCTGCAGGAGCAAATTTTAACAAAAATTCACAATTCGGAACGACAAGTTGACACTAAAGAGTAATAAACCTGTGTGCATATACATGGATGGACAAAACCAATCTTTTCAGACAAGTTCACCACAAAGTTTACAAGTGGCCAATAAAACAAGTTTCTGAGCCTCAAATGCAAGCTCGTATATCTTTAAGGTGAAACATAATTGAACACCAAAGGATCCTGTACATATCTCAAAGAATGCGGTTAAACGAAGCATAAAACGAAATCATCAACAAAGAGACATCTTTGTTAAATTTGTTTCTATTTGTTAAGTTTCTTAAGCCTCTGGAGTAAAGACTAGCATTTCATTATTTTCTTCAATTACTTCAAAATGGACGATGATTATACTTCTATTTGTTGTGAGTCTATTTCATTATCGTTTATCTAATCGATGTCAAAACCACATTGCGTGTCCTTTACCACTGACATTGCATGCTAGACTGAGGTAAAAAACAAGAAGGCAGAATCGTTTATCTATATGCATCAATTTTATGATTGAGCAAGTTAAAGCATTCGTCTCAGTGGAGTATTGCAAATCATTGTTGTTAGTGTTTTTTTCACATCTAGCATTTGAATAAGAATCACATTTCTTTTTTTCCCAGCTGCATTGCTTTATAATGCCTTAGCAATTTGAGAGGCACAATGCATCAAATGGTTCCCATAAATGAGTGTTATATATTGCAAATCAGAAAAACTGATGAGGCAAGCGGCCTTTTGAACAAGAAAGTGTAATAAAAGGACTGTTTGTAGGTTAAATGTTCTACCAACAATTGAGTCAAGTTTGGCCCATTTTATCATTTTATTGCAACATGGAGTGCCTTATTAGTTTCATCAATCAAATAGAATCAATCATACAAAATATTTAATGTCGCTTC
>JAWDEX010000003.1:6800161-6818629 GCA_035221805.1 Trichilia hirta | reverse complement strand
TCTGTTACTGAAGGACTTATGCAACTTATTTGTAATAATGAAGCCGCTCATCACTTCTTTTCTAACACAATTTTTTATAAAAGGATGAAGCACGTTGAGATTGATTATCATTTTGTACGAGAAAAACTTATAGTTGGGACATCATTACTTCTCGTATAAAATCAAATGATCAGCTAGCAAATATTTTTATGAAATCTTTTTCAGGTTCTTGAGTGAGATATATTTGTAACAAACTAGGCTTTATGATATGTATACACCAACTCGAGGGAGAGTGTTAGAGATACGGAAAAGTACAAAGTATGAAAACTATAGATTTGTGAATCATGCACATTCCATTTTTGTTTTTGATTCATCTGTATATATATGTGTAGTATGTATCATTTCATACATATAGAAATAAAAAGATTTCTCTCATTTTTACAGTATATTTATTTTCACAGTATATTTATAACATAAATATGTATTTATGTAGTCAAATTATTACATCTATTGATTAGATATATCATTTTATTTGTTTCATTTAAGGAATATAATATACATATATTTATTTTATTAATTAAATTTAAAAAATCAGCCACCAACGTCATTGTTTCGGCAATAATGTCCAACCAACATCGCCATCAGTGACCAACCACCAACGACTTACAATGACACGATTGATACCATCAAACTTCAAATTTTTTGATTTATGCAACAGCCAAAGAATGACTATAAAAACAAACACACCACTCAAAGGTAGCAACCACCATAACGTCATCATCCAATAATAGTGATTTGTGTAGTGCACTACCACCATTGGCATGCTTTTCAATCATTGACAAATAGAATAATGATGATAATACAACACAACTTGTCGCTATTAGATAGCAACGTTACGGTGACCGCCAATTTCAAGTGGTACTTGTGACTCTATCGTTTTATTTTGACTGTCATTGACACCATAATTGCATTGATCAAAAAATTTGGAATCCAATGACCAATGATAGTAATGGTATCCTTGTAAGTCGATGATCACTAAATTCTAGGGGCATTACTATTGCACACCATCACTGACATAGTTTTGTTGGTGACTTTTTTTAAATTTATATATTTTACATATTAATCGATCAATTACGAAATAATCTATTTTAAAAAAAGTTATAGTACTCACTCAATGTAACCAAGTAATTTTATTTTAAAAGAGCATTTGTGCTGATTCTGAGTTCGGATTTTTTAAAATATATTTAAATATAAGAGTCTGGTGTAACTGAAATTTTATCATGTACTTAATACCACTGCAGTGTAATTCCTATATATAATTTTAATTGATTCAGGATAAGTACTGTGTAATTTATAAATACGTACCCTAAAAAAGTGAGTACTAGTCCATGTATGACCGACCGTCGCAGTGACGACTGAATATAAAAATTTTGTCTCACCCCAAAAAAAAAAAAAAAAAGCTATATTTTGATTTTTTGAAGTACAGCCAAAAGGTAGATTATTTGAGAATCAGATTATTTAATAATTACTTTTAAAAGAAGTTATCAAATACAGTTTTAAATTTTAGATTATAAAATAAGTGATTATGTCCAATGCTATCCCAAACATAATTTTAAAGTTTCAACTTTTATGTAAGAAACAAGCTTTAGTATTTCTTTTGTGTAATCAGCCAACTAAAGACAAACGCCAAACTTCAAGTTCAAAAATCTCAAAGTGCTACTCTAATCATGGAAAGTCATGTATTTGATTCGTATCAAACTATAAGTTTGCCAAGCCAGAAAATGGTTAAT
The DNA here is from genome assembly GCA_035221805.1 of Trichilia hirta. Classification (NCBI taxonomy): domain Eukaryota; kingdom Viridiplantae; phylum Streptophyta; class Magnoliopsida; order Sapindales; family Meliaceae; genus Trichilia; species Trichilia hirta. The sequence continues at coordinate 6,816,860 of JAWDEX010000003.1, read as the reverse complement.
AATTTTACTATATTCTAAGAGTTGCTTTGAGATTGCTATTGCTTTTAAAAATTTTGCTTATATTGTGCTGTTGAAAAAATTAACTGTAGAGAGAATTGTTTAAGCATTTGGTAAATTTTATTTTTAAATGTGCCGTGAATTTTAAATGCAGATTTACGCATTTGATAAATTATATTTTTAAAATATTATAATAAAAAAATAACTAAAACAAATATAATATAAATAAAAATTACTTTCGCAAAAAAATTATTGCATTAAATTATAAATAAAAATTATTTAAATATATAATAATTACATTTGAATTATTATTTAAATATTTAATTAATTTGTATTTAAATTAATTAATCAAATTAATGATAAAGCATATTTAATTTTAATAAATTAAATTATATTTTACAGTTCAACCTAATAATGTTCAATATCAAATAAAACACAATAATATGTATCATTAAATTTTTATTATATCATTGTTTATTCAATCATTTTCAAGTTTTAACAATGTTGTTTCTTAATTAGAGATGGAATTTATTGAATTATTTAAGGTTAATTTGGTTTTTTATTGTTTATACGGAGATATATTTGAAAATATATTTATGATAAAATTATTTTTTAAAATCAAATATAGAAAAAGCACCTCCTTCCCTTCTTCTGTAGGGTCGTTAATTTATCAAAAGTAACATAAAAAAATTCTGACGAAACACCTAAAGTAGCTTTTGGCCGCACAAAATCATTTTTGACCATTCCAATAGCAATCTCAAACGGGGCCGGAGACACTAGTTTCCAAAACTAATAAATGAGAAATTTGAACCTAAATCTATCAATTAATAAGCATTTTATAACTTGAAGCTAGCTTGGTTTTATTGTGTCACAAGGAGCCGCAGAAAGTTTGAACTCAATCCTCATGAATGTAAACCATATCTATATATGACAAAGCAGAACGATAAACAAGTTAACTCTTTATCAATATTAATCTCCTCAAGAAAAAAAAAATGTCCACACACAGACTTTATTGAAAGGAAACTTCAATTCGAAAACTAATAATAAAAGATAAAATTAGACAAGATAGCATGGACTGCTACAAGTAATTATCAGATTAGCAAGATGCATACCTACTTTTGCTTAAGATGATGTACCTTTGCCCTTAACCACAACAACTGGGCATTGTGCATTGTTGGCACAATAGTTGCTTACACTTCCCAGAAACATACTGTTGGCATACAATAAGTGTTATCAGATTTAGTATACTGAAAGATTGAATGGAGACAACATCAAATAACAGAAGGAATCGAGTTCATTAGCTCATTATTGAAAAGCCCAACATGATTCTTCACTACTAAATTCTGCATGTTTTATGAAAAGAATGTACTGAATAATTCACATATCCCCTTATACTAAACTGAAGATAATACCAATTCTGAAAGGATTGGCCCTAATAGCACTGAGTTCAAAACCACTATGAAAGATGGAAACTATTTATCAATTTACGGTAAAATTGTCTTTGAAACTGGAGTACCTTTTAATAGGGCTGAAAGCGTGAGAGCCCATCACAAGCAAATCAGCATGCAACTTTTAAACTACTCCACGTATCTTATCCTTTGCATCTCCAACCATCACTTCGGTTTTAACATTCACCTGAAAAGAACATCAAAATTCCAATTACTATTTGAACAAGCTAAAAATACAACGAATGTCAACCATAGAGCAAAGAGCGTGACGAGGTTTTTGTAAAAACCAGTTACTTGGCACGTATTCACAAATATAGCATTAATATGACCCCGTGCTCACGGGCCATTAAAATTTCAACTACAAGCAAGCGTTAAAAGATGAACGGGTGCCAATAAATGTATCATTGCTACGGTAGAATTTTTTTCAATTTTTACATTTCACACTTAGCACTTTGAAAACCGAATTCTTTTCTTTCCTTTCCTTTCCTTTCCTTTTTTGCCTTTTCTGGTATGATATGTGTTGTACTTGCGCTGTTATACTGAAAAACTTGTGACGAACTAATAACCTGTAATCTCAGAGCGATCCAGAAATTCAGTGAATATTCCTGTTACAATTTTTGCCTTTTGAAAACAAAGAATATTCATCAATAGTTTAAGTTAATTTGCCAAAAGAGACCAATTTTTTTTAGTTTTCTTTTTTCAGACATTCAAATTTTATTCAATAAAAGTCAGTCCACAAATAAATGACAACATATTGTGAAGAAAGAAAGCATCAAATAAAGGTAATCTTTTGATCTAAAATAGAACTGGATGAATTTAGTACTAAAACACCGAAAAATAGAAAGGACCAATGAATCCTTACATTCTTTTCGGAGCAAATCTTCAAAGCATGTTCCATGATCGCCTGAGTAATTCTCCTCTGGTGCGCTTCTATCGCCGCGGTAAAAGCAGGTACCTCTACATCAGCTAAAATTTCAAAACAAAGATCAGCAAATTCACTAAGTGAGTCAATCAATTTTGACTATCTTCAATCCAAACGAAATAGTTTATTAGAAAGAGATAAGGTATTTAACTGGGCCCGCCGAAGGGAATGGCTCCCGGATTAAGGCCAGCGGCAATCGTCGGTGGAGATTGAACGTGGAGGATGACGAAAGAACCTGAAGTCTCAGTGGAATCGGGTGTAGGGGACCGGAGCTTGATGTTATCGAGCGCCCATCTGAAGGCGTTCATGCTCTCCTCGCTCCCATCGACGGCCACGATCACGCATCCTAAGGTACCGGACATGATTTTTTTCTGAGTTAATTCCGACGGTACAGAGGAAGAAGGTGAACGATAGTGACAGCAAATTCTTTTCCTTTCCTTCCCCTGTTATACTGTTACGTCTGCAACTCGGTTAGCGAAGTTGACGGCTATTCGGCGCGCCAATGGACAAATAATCGTTCATCTGTCAATTTAGCGGGCGATCGGCGGCTCCGATGAATCTTCGGTTTTTTAATAATTTTGTACATTTGAAAAAAATATTTCAAAATAGAAAAAATCAAATTATTCGGCATAAATACTTTTTAAAAAAATATTAATCAACTATTTCAAATCTTTTGAAATTCAATTAGTTTAATCTTTAAAATCAATTTAATATTTTTTAATTTTAGGTGGTGTAAATTACTTTAATTTTAGGTTATTTAAATTTGTTAATTAGCATGCTAAGATAATATATTTTGTCGATATTTTAATTTTTTAATTGTTAAAAAGTTTACAGTGATATAATTTTATTTTTTCTAACTTTGTTAGGATTTAAGAATTGCTTGATCAATATATTGAAACCACGATCTTGTGCGCAAAATTTTATAAATTAAATATTTTCAGATACATAATCAAATATAATATTTATTTAATTAACGTATAGAATTTCAGAAGGGTGCTAATCTTTTGTTCATAAAAAATTATAAATATAAAAATTAAGAAAATAATATATATTTATATAATTAATATATAAAATTTAAATTTTAATGAGAGACAAAAAAAATTTCATTAAAAAAGATATAAAAATATATAAATTCCATTCACTTAGAAAAAATGTTAGTACACAACAATTATTAATAATACAAGATAAATATTAATTTTACTTTATTGTCCAAATATTAATGTATAATTAAATCATATTTATTAAAAACTGAAAATTATTTATAACTCGAGTAGGATATTAATATTGAATTACTTGATTTAAAAAAATCTAAAATTATTTTCCAGATAATGTGATCGTGCCACAATAATTGTCGTGTCCATTTAAGCATTGCGAAAAACAAAAGCCATGTGCTAAAACTTGTCATCCTTACATAGACTTCTTCAACGTAGACATTAAACATCTTCGGAGTCACGTTGAGACTAACATCACAATAGCTGTGGGCTGGTTGTTGCAACCTCTAACTTGTATACGACGTAAAAGCGAAAAAAAAAAAAAAAAAAAAAAAGGCCCAATAGCTAATTAGTTTCGTAGCCTGTGTGTGTATGCCACGTATTAACTTCGTATAGTCAACATTAGTCATCTTTCAACAAAAAGAAATGGAAACCGTGCATTCAGACTTTGAATTCAAAGCTGTGCATTGGACTTGGACCCACGGACTTTTAGACTTCCGAATTAGGGCATATGATTGAGACTAGACCCAGTCCATACGGATTAATATGACCAAACCAATCCATACGTATTGCCAACTTTATAATTACGGATTACGGCCCAACCCAAAATAGTAGTTCGATTTAATTTGGATTTTTGGGAGGGACAATAACATTTTAGTCCCTCAGATTTGTAACACAACATTTAAGGACATACGTTAAACCTTTAAAATTTGCTAAAACGATAAATTATTCTTAATTATAACTACTTTTACACCAAAATTTACATGCAGTTATTTTAAGTAGGATGAATTAATTAACTAATACAAACACAATTATTTAAAAATTTTGCTAAACAGTGCTCGAAGGCACTGATTAAGGGTTTTATATTTATTATTTATAATAATTTTTTTATATTTAATATAGTAATTAATAGGTGTTTTTTATATATTAAATATGATAATTTTAACAAGTATTTTAAGAATACTTTTTAACAAAATTTAATATTTAATTTATCAAATAATTAAACTGCTATTGATTAATTGGTATGTTTTATTTGAAATAAGTGTATAATTAGTGCTTGCCAGGACTAATTTATAAAAAATTATCATACTGTATTCTTAAATGTTGTTTCAGAAATTTTAGGGAGTAAAGTGTTAGATAACTGTGACATTAATTAGTTATCTAATCAAGTGTAATAACGTAAGTCCTCACTCCTTACTCGTTATTGAAATGCTACAACAGCACAGCCTTTTGCACCAATGGAATGCCTCGTAAAGCCGACTGGAATTACTTGTAAGATTGTCAATTCCATCAACCCAACATCGTATGCAGACAAATGAGCTATCCGTACAAAGTGGTAATCGAGCCGTCAATTTCATCATCGATAGTGCTCCTTCTACAAAATCAAGATCAGGTAAATCACAAATAAATCTCCACGCTCGTATATCCTGCATCCCGTCGAATTCCACTCTTCCTTAATAAATATCTCATCGCATGCTCCATCAGGCAACCGACCAAATCCAATTCAGTATCCTTTACAAAAATGACAACAAAATAAAATATAGGAAAACACTAAGTGCATTACCTACAACCGATTACGCGCCAACAAACTGATGAAGTAATAACAACAGGATCTCTAATATTTAAAAAATTTTCAAATAAAAATATAATTTATTTGATTATAATAAATAAATTTTATTAACGAATTTATTTTATATTTATTATTTATAATAATTTTTAATTTTTAGAAATTTTAATACAACAGTAACTTATTAAATATAAAAAAATTTTAAAGTACTAGTTATTAAAATTTATAAAAAATAAGTACTTAATATATTTATTAAAATAAATTTAAATGCTTATATACTATACTTTAATTGTAATGCCAAATATTTTATTAAATAAATTATAGTTTTAATGTTCAATTACATTTTGAACGGTCCAATTCATGTTATTTAGATAATTTAGATATTTCAAAACAAAGTAAGAATTTATTTAATATAAATTTATAAATTATTTAATTATTTACAAAAATAGATACTCAAATGTCTTGTAGTTCCCTAAAAATTTTTAACGGCGAGAGAAATTTAGTTTGGGCAGGTGAGTACCAAACGTCCGAATATCTGATGAGCATAGAATTCACGCTTCTCGATGCCTGCCCGAAGACAAAATTCCTTTCCCTCGACCGTCAAATTTCCTTCTTTAATTTAATTTTTCCTTTTTAAACGTACGAAAAAGAATAAAAGGTTCTCCGCATGGCGTTATTATTAAATAATCTAATTTCTGTCACTCAAAATATATTACTTGCCGCGTCGTCTCTTTCTTCCCTTGTCTAATAATACAAGCCCTAAATTCTCGATCTGAAAACAAATTTTTCATTATTGTGAAATTGACGAGTTCAGTCATAATCCCACTTTGTTTTCTAAAATCCGCAAGCAAGCAATACCGACATTTTCTTTCGTCATTGTTGAAAAATCGCCACCGAAATTACCACGGGGGTTCCGATCGTCCGTCTGGAATCGCCGCATGTACAAGCTGTGACAATACAAACTGGAAATCTATGTGTACTGGGGGGATTACGTTTGATGATTTCGCTCGATCCGTGGAATTAGGTAACTGGATAAATGCACGTGGCTGGGGATCTAGGGTTTTCCAGCCTGGTCCTTTTGGTTAGTTTTGTTTTTCCAGTTATCGCCTTGATTATCCGCCGCAAATGGCTGCTGGCTGTTGCCAGAAAGGAAGAGATCAAGAGGCTGTTGATTTTGGCTTCCGAGGAGGACGCTAGAGCCGAGTTTGAAGCCTCAATAGGATACGGCACAGTTTCAGTTCGGCAGTATTATCAATGCGCCGTTTGTTTCTCTCCAACCACCACCCGGTGCGCCCAGTGCAAAGCCGTTCGATACTGGTACGTTTCTTTTAAACTAATTTGATTATTTTTGTTAGGGTGTTTTCGATTTATTTTTCTTTCTTCATTAATGGTTGATTCTTCTAGTAAGTGTAGTTTGAGAGAAGTATACATACATACATATAAATGTGGATAGCAAGTGAATTGGGATTTCATTTATGTAAAATAGGGAAAAAAATTATGCATAATTGCTTTGAAGTGTTTGGCACGAATCTGATTCCTTACTTCACGCTTTTGGCACTTCTCCTGTGATATATATATGCAAACCATAAGAGAAAAGGAAAATGAAACAATGTAGAAGACTAAGAAATGATGCTTACGAAGAGGTATTAAAAGACTTTCCTTGTTTAATTGAAATGTTTGTTATTAGGATAATAACTGTTTGTAGGATGCATGATTTGCTGGTAATCATGTTTTGTTTCTGGTCATTTGGCAATTCAGCAGAGATGAAATTACTAAGGTAATCATGTTTTGTATCAAGTCATTTGGCAAGTCAGCAGAGATGAAATTAGTAACATCTTTCTTTTTTTCTTCTTTTTTCAACAAATAGGGCTTAGTTTTCAGCTCTACAGTCTTGTGTAATACTTGCTAGATTATTTTGTGTTGAGGGATGCTCCTGTTAATGGAAGAATATTATATTTCAAGTATTATATGCTGATTATCCATTTATCGATGGAAACGCAGTTTGAGATAGTTTCTTCTTGTTCTTTTGGTTGTACGTACTTACATTAAATGATAAGTTTAGATGTTTGATGAGCGCCACTTGATTGTCTGCTTTCCTTTATTTCACGTGTGGAATTCTTAAGATAATGTGTTTTCATGAAACTTACTTCAGAATTTGTATGTTTTAGTTCTGGTAAGTGTCAAATTGTTCACTGGAGACAAGGCCACAAGGATGAATGCCATTCTAGCATCTCGCATGGGATTAATGATGTGGGTGATTCTACATGTCAGAAGATAGCTGACCATGACCGGTCTGAAGCTTATGGCGATAGATTTAAATATGAAGACAGACTGCACGCAAAACCAATTGAAACTTCATCTGAGGAATCTTCATTGTCTAATACCTGTATCTATACTGAAGTTCCACATAGGAAGGATGAAGTAGAAGTCAAGTTTCATGAAGATGGGGAAGGAACAAGTTCTTCCTATGAATCTTCTGACACATCATTCTCTGGATTCTCTGGTTCTCATACTAGCAGCAAAACATCTGACGATGTTTCTGTTTGTGAGAGCGTTAGTTCAAATGAGTCTGAGAAATTGGATGAACCTTTATCTTCTTACATCTCCCTTGACACGCTTGAGACTTCTTCCAGTGTTAAGAATCTGGATCAGACCAATTCCTTATCCCCAAAATTTGCTAGATTGGTTGATGCTGTAGATAATTTTACCAAATTGAATCAAGTCAAGCACATCAAACCTGGTTGTGGTGGGAACAGTCAGAGCACATCAACTGGTTCTTCAGATTTGGTAGTTAGTTGCATGCATGAGAGTGCAAATGTTGAAAAGTCTACTGTGTCTTCTGGTTTCTGGGAGAGAACTCTTGAGTCCAAAATGGATACCTGTGATGAATCTGCTCAGTCCGATTCAAATGGAGCTTGTAGCAGCAAGTTATTTGATTCTAAGTCTTCCCAACTGTTTTCACTTCCTTTGTCCCCACCTTCTTTGTGTTCCAAAGGCTCTGAGGTTAATGGTGTTGTTGTGGATGATGCTATTCCAGCATCTCTGAGTGGCACTAGGGATACTGATGGGGTAACTTTATTGGAAAATAAGAATGCAGATGCTCCAGAAGTGAAGAATTCGCCGTCCTTAAACTTGAAACCGCCTGTTCACACAGTAAATGGCACGAGAAGTGGTTCTCACATGCTGAAGTCAAGAGAACTTGAATCATCAGTAATTTTCTCTTCTTATTCTCCTCAACCTTGTAGTGTTAGAAAAGACTCTATTGGTAGCAATGCCTCGAATATCAACATCAGGCCATCCTTGAGCTCTGAGAAGTCAAATAATGTGGTTAATAACAGCGATGGTATTTCAGATTCTGTGAGAATGCATTCAGTTCCAAGTGTGAAATCTGAAAGATTTGATGATCTCCAGGCAAGTTCAGCTATGCCCTCTCAGAGTGAGAGCATTTCATCAAACGGTAGGAATGGTTTGAAAACATCTTTACAGAAAGCAGTTGATCAGTTCAAAGGATCTAAAACGTCAAAGCAATATTTGTCAGCAGTTGCAAGTGAGACTGCTGGAAGATATGACAAGGTTTTGATTGGATTTTTTTTTTTTTTTTTTTTTTTACTTTTGTTTTATTATTGTGCTTTAGCACTGTTTTCTCAGTTGCATTAATTTATAGTGACTGGTTCCTGTTTTGTTATGTTTCTGCAGGGTCTATTCTCATATGAATTATTTGTTAAGCTATATAATTGGAATAAGGTGGAGCTGCAACCATGTGGCCTCATAAATTGTGGGAACAGGTAATGCATGTAGATTATTTTTAAACCTTTTCTTTCAGTTGTGTATTCTGCTCTTCGTTTTAAGTAGCATTGATTATATGTGCATATTTACTTTGATGACTAATTTAAATGGCTAGGTTGTATCTCCTTTGTTTCTTTAGGAGGCGAATAATTTTGCCTGAACTATTACTTTGTATCTGTGATCTAATGTGATTCATCACGGAGAAACTTCAGGATCTTGTTTCTTCATGTTCTTATGACATTATTGCATACTTTTGCCATTCTTGTTTTATATAGCTAAGGCAGTTTGACGTCCCTTGCATTTCCTGTTAATTTTGCATAGAGTTTCTAGGTGGATACAGAACATTTTATTTTTGCCGTTCATCACTGTAATGTTATTTCACTTCCAATCATGTTTGGTTTTTTCTATGTGCTGGCTTTGCTTTGTGCTTTGGTATACATGAAGTGCGTGTTTATAAGTGTGATAGTAGGATATGCATTAAGCACTGCTTATCACTTTTACTCCATTGACATGATGTATATATCTATGACATTATTGTGGCACATCCCATCAGATGGTAGCTAAATGAGACTTGTAGGACAAAGGGGAGAGGCTTTCCAAATTTTTTTTCTACTATTTGAGGATGTGCGGTACATTTTACAGCTTTTAACGTCTTTGGTTCTAGTTCGGAGTTGCAGGGCTATTATACTATTGTTTTGTCGCTGGCCTTTTTTTGGATGTTCAAATTATCTACTTTGTCCAAATTTCCTCGTTCTTCTGTTAAGATGTTGTAACTATCTTTCTGCAGCTGTTATGCCAATTCTGTGCTCCAGTGCTTAGCATTTACTCCTCCTCTGACTGCCTACTTTCTTGAGGGACTACATTCCCAAGAATGTAAGATTATCTCTATAATGGCTTTTGTTACCTTATCTTCTTTTTTTAATTATTTTAAAAGAGAAATAATTCCAGTAGTCCTTGCAACTTTTTTGTAATATAAGTATTCTTCATAATTATTTTCGGTATTAGGTGCAAAGGAAGAATGGTGCTTCACTTGTGAGTTAGAAAGTCTAATTCAGAAGGCAAAAGATGGGAAATCTCCTTTGTCTCCTGTTGGGATACTATCCCAATTGCAAAGTATTGGAAGTCAACTTGGTAATGGCAGAGAAGAAGATGCACATGAATTTTTAAGGTGAGCCGGGTGATCTATTGAGCCTATTACTGAGTTAAGGTCTTTACTATGTTCTTATCATATTATCTCTTCGTGGAAGGAATATTTATGAATTGTTTTGGCAGGTATGCTATTGATACAATGCAGTCTGTTTGCTTTAAGGAAGCTCGGGTTGATGGTTCTGGTCCTTTGGAAGACGAAACAACTCTTATAGGTCTTACATTCGGAGGTTATCTTCATTCAAAGGTAACCAAGTCACTCTATTTCAACTTTCCTTGTCGCTATTTCAATTTGTAATATTTTGTTGCCTCTGAATTCTATGAGATAAATTCCTTGTTGGATAATAAAAGAGTCATGTTCTTTCTAATTGTTGTTTGTAGATAAAATGCATGAAATGTCAAGGCAAGTCTGAACGGCAGGAAAGGATGATGGATCTTACAGTTGAGATAGACGGGGATATAAGAAGCCTAGAAGAGGGTCTTAAACGATTTACGGGCACCGAGATTCTGGATGGTGAAAATAAGTACCATTGTGGAAGGTTGGTTAGGTTTCTCTTGTTAAAGCTCTTTTGAGAGCAACATTTGGCTTTATCATCCTATGTGGGATATATATGCATTTTTTCCTTTCACAAAATTTGGCATAGTTTTCAGATGCCTATTTGGTTTCTGAGGAAACATCTTTAGTACTTGGTTTTGGATCGTTGCTGGCAATCGTTTGCCTTATTTTGCATGCATTTGATCATTGCATTGAATTTCCTATTCTATATATGGTGGAGTTTGAAGACAATTTGCTCACTTATTACCATTATCTTGAATCAGATGCAAATCCTATGAGAAGGCCAAGAAAAGGTTGACAATAGCTGAGGCTCCCAATGTCCTTACAATTGCATTAAAGCGGTTTCAGGTAATTTTTTTTTTTTAGCAAAGCTTTTATGTAATTGTGCTATTAAAAAATTCTTATTGTTTTCTTCATTGTGCTTGATCTTGTAGTCGGGTAAATTTGGAAAGCTCAATAAATCCATTCATTTCCCTGAAATTCTGGACTTGGCACCATATATGAGTGGGACTAGCGATAAAGTGCCTGTATACAGGCTTTATGGAGTAGTGGTCCACTTGGATATCATGAATGCTTCATTTTCAGGTCACTATGTGTGCTACGTAAAAGGTGATCAAAGCAAGTGGTTCAAGGTTGATGACAGCATGGTAATGTTAGCTATTGTTTTAATCTAATCCCACATGATGACTTCTCTTACGTTAGGAGCATTTATATTTTATGAATTCATCTTCATCAATTCTGGCTCTGGCTGATCCATATTTCTGCACATTTGTAGTCCATATAAAACATCATTCCTCCCAGATTTCTTTCATGTCTCAACAGAGTGTTTGCTTTAGGTATGTAACTTTAATGTTTGTGCTCTGATTGGATAGGTAACAGCCGTAGAACGTGAAAAGGTGTTAAAGGAAAGTGCGTACATGCTCCTTTATGCAAGGTAAAAGAGCAAAATTGTTGTGGATAAAGATTCAGATTTCTATAATCTAGTCAGTGATTTGTGTGTTTGACCAATCAATTTTTGGCAGGTGCTCACCGAGGGCCCCTAGATTGATAAGGAGCAGCATAATATCTAATGATGTGAAAAACAAAGTTACTCTTCCTTCCTGGGTAAGTGGAAAGAGTACCATGTCGAAGTTAAGACCCCCTTCCACCCAAGCGCATCCTGCCTCTGATCCTCCAAACGGTCCAGCCAGCATTGAAACATTTTATTTAAGATACCATCGACTGCAAAGGATTTTGGAAGAGGATTCATCAAGTGATAGTTCTTCTCTCTTTAGCAGCAACTCCGATGAAGGTTCCAGCAGCACCGAAAGCACTCGAGATTCCTCCGGTGCAGATGATATTTCTGATTTTATTTTTGGTGGTTCAGGATGTGGTTGGTACAACTCTTGGAGAAGTTCTTCTGATTCTGATACTTCCACATCTTCCTCGTCTTCTCTCTTTTACTCAAGCCATTCTCCACCTGCGAAGTCTGTCTATTATTTTTCAAGTTGTCCAGAAACAAGTAGAATCCAAGCTGATTATGCCCAACCAGGTATGGACCATAGGGACAGGAGATCGAGGAGTAACTGGCTTGCAGATTTGGAAGGTACAGGAAGTGATCATTTTTTGCATTCCGAAGTAACTAAGCAACGTAGAAAGCTAGCTAGTAGTAGTTATAGAGAGACTGACAAAGAGAGATTAGGACGGGTTAACCCATTTAATAATGTAAAATCTAGTGTAATATTTAGAAGATCAACTAAGGAAAGCACAGATTAAGGAAATTTTATATCAAGGTAAGGCGTTAAATGAGAGTAAATAAGAATTTGGGGGAGTTCGTATGTAACGTTCTCTGGTGGCTCTCTGTCAGCTATTGTCGTTTTGTCACCGTCTTTCTCCCTTCTAGAAAATGTGATGTGTATGCATAAGGAGTGTACAGTAAAATGGGAGCTCTATGAAACGAGACCCCAAAAGGAATGTAAAAACAATCAACTCTGTGTTCCATGTACAAACAATGGAATAAATAGAATATAAATACAATAATTAATATTGTATTGAGTATTGCGGTTAAATATTTTTGTTGCATTTTGGGGTGAATCGTTCTGTTGTGGTCCGTTACGGTCCAGATATGTATTGAATTAAAAACAATACTATTCATTTTTTTAAAATTTTAATTTTCAAATGATGGTAATTAATCTTTCATTGGATAAACGAACTTTTATAATTTTTTTTAATTATTCGATAAATATATAAATATAGAAATGGTACATAATAATATATATAATATTTATTAGTTAATATAGTGTTTGAAGAGTAACATTATAAATTTGACTTATTGTCTTTTAAAAAAAATATATTGAAAGAAAGTGTTAAAAAAATGCATAATAACGTAATATATAGATACTTTGTTCGTTGATATTTTCAAACGAATCATCACTTCTAATGCCAAAAGTATTAAGTCAGATGTTTCGAGATGGATCAAACTTCCTAATTGTGCCCATTGCGTGGAAAGGAGTTAGGATATGGTGTTCAGCTTCTGGAATCTGGAGCGTCTTCTCAAGGCAACGCAACATAAGGCAAAAAATATGGAGGCCCATCCCCCACCATTATAATCCTCCCATGATAAACGGCGTCGTATTAATAATGTCCCATCAAAGATCCAAAAGAGGTAAATTTCCACGCAAGACCAAAACCAATTTGTAGGTCCACGTACATGGTCAACAATGAGTGGTCCCACCACTCACCAGCCAACCAATCTAATCCAATCACATTCCCATCCTTGTCTCTCTCTGTCTAATCCAATGCTGTATTTATAGACAAGGATGCACATAATTGAGATCCTATTTATTGTCCCAGACTACCATCGTAACCGTACACGTGTACTTCCTCAAAATTCCTACCTGGACCGCTTATGCTCATTCACTTAACCCCAAAACTGTAGGTAGGTCCCGTAGGATCTGCATATTAAAACGCAAATTAAAAAAAAGAAGAAAGAAGAAAAATGTGTTCACGGATTCATTCACTTCAGGGCTGCGGGCTGCCAGCCTTCACAAAACTTATCTTTTATTGTTATTTTCTCAAATTTACTTCCTTCCATTTTCATAAATCCTGCTGTTACTGTTCCTATTAGTGTCCTATAACATGCATGGAGACCATTGTATTCTATCTCTCTCTCGTCCTTCGTTTTGAATTCAAATTTTGCGACGTGATGTCACGTATAATCGACCTCCTTTCCCATCCAATTTTGAAATAGCCATAACGACATTTTCTAGAGAAAGAAGAAGAGAGGGAGAGAGAGAATCCATTTGCCATTTGGTTGATTTAGAATCGTCAACTAGATGGAAAAAAAAAAGTAAATTATAAAAGAAATAGAAACTCTTCTTCTTGTTTGTTGGTTGGGGAATTGTCCGTCAGTCTTAGCTTGGCTTGATAAGTTGATAACACGGAGACTAAGAAATCCACGCATAAACTGGAAGAAGAATATATATATATATATATATAAGACTTGATGATTACTTTTATTATATTATTCTTATGAGATGTATATGTCAAGCATAAAGAATTATGGCTAATATAAAGAATTATGATTACTTCAAATCAATTCAAATTACTCAATTTAATTATTTTTAATTTGTCCTATTTACTACATTAACAACTTTTTGTTTATTATTTGTCTTTCAATACTTTATTTAAATATAAATATATACATGTAAATTAAAGTTGACATGACTTTTAACCTATTCTTAATTAAATTATAATATCATGAGCCAAAAATTTTATGTCTGCTGCTTTCTATGGGTCGTATATATTTTTTTAATTTGTTTTGTAAAGTTTAGTCTTTACATTCAAGACCCATATTTAATTTGTTTATTAAATTATAATTCTATTCATGTACATCTCATGCGTGGATATTTAATTACATCTATGTGATCTTTCACTTTAAATATTTTTTAATTATGCATATCATTTATCATTAATTTCTTATATTTCTTATTGTTTTTTCTTGATAAATATATTTATTTGTACCAGTGATTAGTGGGCTAATTGTGGATCAATGGCGACTACTAAACAAAAAGCAATAGGGACAGCTGGGGTGATGTGTATCCTATCAATTCCGATTGGTATTCTTGTATGGTCTTTAATACAACATCATAAAGGACCACGTTCTATAGCTCTTGTAATAATCGGTGCCGTTTTGGTGTTCATCTTTTTCACCATCTTTTTTTGGTTTTCTCATAAAAATGAGAAGAACAATGGAGATGTTGAAGATGATCGATTTCACTCATCCTCCGTCTAGACATGCCTTATGTCACGTGTCTAAAGTACATCTCTATCAATATGATTTAGGCATAATTGAGATGTTTTTATTTTTATTTTTATTTTTTTGTTTTTGTTTTTGTTTTTTAGAATTATATATATATCTATTATTCAATGTGGATGGAGTTATTGTTAGTCTTTTCAAAAATTTAAAAAAAAATTCTTCCATTCACTTTTCCAACTAAAAAAACAGAATGGTACCCAACTGGATTAGGACATTATTTAAAGAGTTAATTAAAGAGCAAAGCAGAATTACAAGAATTTTTTAGTAAAAATTTCTTATTTTTTATTAATATTTAATATCTTATAATTTTATCTTGTAATTAATCAATTTTCACCTCAGTTGCAAGCATACAATTAATCAAAATTATCATTAAATTATGTAATTTTTTTTCTGGTAAAGTCAATTGTAAAATGACTCACTAAACAAACCACCCAAAAAAAAAAGTATGGGCAGAATGACAAGACCAAATTGGACAAACTGAAAGTAATAGCAGCCATTCCTTACTAATTGACTTGATCTAGATTGATCTGTCTATTGCTTTGTCTTTGTTAATCACCCCACCGACGTAACCAAAAGCAATAGCAGCCATTCCTTACTAGATCTAGATTGATCTGTCTATTTGCTTTGTCCTTGTTATCACCCCACCGTTGTACATACTTTTGTTTTATCTTTTCAATGAATCCAAAATCAAAATTAATTTTGTATTTACTAACAGGATACAACGTGAATCTTTTAATTTTCCAGGAGATAACATTGCTCACATATTAATTTCAATTTGTTTATTAATTGACGAGAGAGAGAGTGTGTGTGTGTGTGTGTGTCATTTGCTGTGTTGAAAATGAACATGAATTATAAAACTACAGTCATAAAATAATATTTTTGTGATACACATATGATAGAAATATATATAATTTTATTTTTGTAAACAATTAATAATTAATTAATTCTTTATAAGCACCCACTGCGTGTAGCCGAGTGGTTCTATTTTGAGGGAACATTTGTATTGATTCTGAGTTCAAACTTCTTGAAGTGTATTTATGTGTAAGAGTCTAGTGCAGCCGGAATTTTATCTTGTATTTAGTACCACTGTAATGTGATCCCTATAAATATTCTTAATTAATTCAGGACAGGTACTGTGTGATCTGCGGACACGTATTCCAAAAAAATAAATGCCTGATTCGTGTATGGCCAGCCATTGCAGATGAGTATAAGAGTTTCTTCGTCGTCCAAAAAAAAAAAATTAATTCTTTATATATTTTTTTCGTATTAATTTTTACATTTATTTATTTATTTATTTAAGAATATTTGATTTATTGTTTGTAATAATCGCATAGTATAAATTGAATCTCTTTAAAAAATTAACTAATATTATAAATTTTTATCTATTAATTTTTAATTAATAATTATTTATTAATTCTTTATTTTCTAGAGAATTTTTAAAAATTATTATTGACTTCATTAAAAAAAAGTCATTTCACCTATTATATATCTAATATATACTTATATAATTTATATTTATGTAGTTGTAACATATTTTTAAGTTATAAAATTTCAATAGATTTGATGATATTGGAAGTTAAAAAAGAATAGATGAAATCGACTTAAACTTAAGCTTCATTAATTTACGTCTAATTCATACTATAGTTAGAAGCTTGAATATATATATATATATATCAAAATTCTTGTTTCAAGTAGAACCTACTTTATTTGAAATTAATTAAATAAATAATGATATAATTGTATTAGTTAGTTGTTTTATAATTCATATA
>JAWDEX010000003.1:6769615-6800061 GCA_035221805.1 Trichilia hirta | reverse complement strand
TGTTATGCCAATTCTGTGCTCCAGTGCTTAGCATTTACTCCTCCTCTGACTGCCTACTTTCTTGAGGGACTACATTCGAAAGAATGTAAGATCATCTCCATAACAGCTTTTGTTACATTTATTCTTTCTTTTTCTTCTTTTTTTTTAATAAAGATAAATGATATTCCCAGTAGTCCTTGCAACTTGTGTGTAATATAAACATTCTTAATAATTATTTTCGGTATTAGGTGCAAAGACAGAATGGTGCTTCACTTGTGAGTTAGAAAGTTTAATTCAGAAGGAAAAAGATGGGAAATCCCCTTTGTCTCCTGGTGGGATACTGGCCCAATTGCAAAGTATTGGAAGTCACCTCAGTAATGGCAGAGAAGAAGATGCACATGAATTTTTGAGGTGAGCCAGGGTTTTGATTATTGAGCCTATTACTGAATTTAGGTCCTTCCTATGTTCTTATCATATTATTTCTTTGTGGAAGGAATATTTATGAATTGATTTGGCAGGTATGCTATTGATACAATGCATTCTGTTTGCTTTAAGGAAGCTGGGGTGAATGCTGTTGGTCCTTTGGAAGTGGAAACAACTCTTATAGGCCTTACTTTTGGTGGTTATCTTCATTCAAAGGTAACCAAGTCATTCTATTTCTATGTTCCTTGTCTCTATTTCAATTTTCAATATCTTGTTGCCTCTGACTATCAGATAAAATTCTATGTTGGACAATAAATGAGGCATGTTTATTTCTAATTGTTATTTGTAGATAAAATGCATGAAATGCCAAGGCAAGTCTGAACGGCAAGAAAGGATGATGGATCTTACAGTTGAGATAGATGGGGATATAAGAAGCCTAGAAGAGGGTCTTCGACTATTTACGGGCACTGAGATTCTGGATGGTGAAAATAAGTACCAATGTGTCAGGTTGGTTAGGTTTCTCTTGTTTGGAAAGCTCTTGTGAGAGCAACATTTGGCTTTACAATCATATATTGGATATAACGTATGTTTTTTCTTTTCCTAAAATTCAGCATAGTCTTCAGATACCTATTTGGTTTCTGAGGAACCATCTTTATTACATGGTTATGGATAGTTGCTGGCAATCGTTTTCCTTAGTCATCACATATGTGATCATTGCATTGAAATTTCTATTTTGTATGGTGGTGTTTGAAGACAGTTTACTCAACTTATTACCATTATCTTGAATCAGATGCAAATCCTATGAGAAGGCCAAGAAAAAGTTGTCAATAGCGGAGGCTCCCAATGTCCTTACAATTGCATTAAAGCGATTTCAGGTAACTTTTTTAGTATAGCCTTTTTTCAATTGTGCTATTAACAAATTCTTATTGTTTTCTTCATCCTGCATGATCTTGCAGTCGGGTAAATTTGGAAAGCTCAATAAATCCATTCGGTTCCCAGAAATTTTGGACTTGGCACCGTATATGCGTGGCACTAGTGATAAATTGCCTATATACAGGCTTTATGGAGTAGTGGTCCACTTGGACATCACGAATTCTTCATTTTCAGGTCACTATGTGAGCTACGTAAAAAGTAACCAAAACAAGTGGTTCAAGGTTGATGACAGCATGGTATGTTAGTTATTATTTTAATCTAATCCCACATGATAGCTTATCTTATGTTAAAGTGTTTACTTTTCCTTATTTTATGAATTCATCTTCATCAATTCTGGCTCTGGCTAATATATTGCTGCATGCTTGAGCTACATATAAAAAACATCATTCTTCCCAGATTTGTTTCATGTCTCAACAGTGTGTTTGCTTTAGGTGTCTTACCTTAGTATTTTTGTCCTGATTGGATAGGTAACAGCTGTGGAACGTGAAAAGGTGTTAAAGGAAGGGGCATACATCCTCCTTTATGCAAGGTAGCAGATCCCAAAATTGTTGTGTAGACAAAGATTCAGATTTCTCTAATCTGGTGTAGTGTTTGTGTGTTTGACCAATTAATTTTCTTGCAGGTGCTCACCGAGGGCCCCTAGATTGATAAGGAATAGCATAATACCTCATGATGTGAAAAACAAAGTTTCTCTTCCTTCCTGGGTAAATGGAAAGAGTACCGTGTCAAAGTTAAGACCCCCTTCCACACAACCGCGTGTTGTACAGCTCTGCCCTGCCTCTGATTCTCCAAAAGGTCCAGCAAGTATTGAAACATTTTATTCAAGATACCATCAACTGCGAAGGATTTTAGAAGACGACTCATCAAGTGACAGTTCATCTCTCATTAGCAGCAACTCTGATGAAGGTTGCTGCAGTACCGAAAGCACTCGAGATTCCTCCAGTGCAGATGATGTTTCTGATTTTATATTCGGTGATTCTGGATGGGACAACTCTTGCAGAAGTTCTGATGATTCTCCCACTTCCTCATCTTCCTCTTCCTCACTCTTTTACTCAAGGCATTCTCCCCCTGCTAATACGGTCCATTATATTTCAAGTTGTCCCGAAACAAGTAGAATCCAAACTGGTTAAGCCCAACCTTGTATGGACCATAGGGAAAGGAGACCTAGGAGTAACGGACATGTGGATTTGGAAGGTACAGGAAGTGATTCTTTTTTGCATTCCAATGCAAGTAAACTATGTAGAAAGTTAGCTAGTGGGAGTTATAGAGAGACCGACTCAGAGAGATTAGGACGGGTTAGCCGCTTTAATGACGTAAAATCTAGTATTATATTTAGAAAATCAACTAAGGAAAGCACAGATTAAGCAAATTTTATAATAAGGCAAGGAGTTAAAAGGGGGAGTAAATAAGTTGGGAGAGGCTGTGTAATTTTCTCTTGTAGCTGGCTTTGTTTAAAGCTTCAGCTATTACCATTTTTGTCGGACTTTCTCTCTTTTAATGTGATATATTTAACTATTTATTGAGTGTACAGTAGGATGGGGGCAACATGATGTAAAACCAGTCAACTCTGTTGCACGTAGAAACATGGGATAAATAGAATAAAATAATTTATAGACAGGTGTGTAGTCAATTTGGATTGGATCGTTTCATTCAGGTCCATTTGGCTCTAAGTGTTAAATTTCAAAATATAATAATTAATCTAAATATTTGATTATTTGTTAGGCATAAATGGTAAAGTAGCACATAATGATGTATAGTTATTTATTAGGTAATAGAGAGGAGCATTAGATATTTTACTTATTTTTTGAAAAGTTAAGAAAAGAAAGTGTTAAAATGTGCATACGAATTATAAAGTAAAAATGATTTGTTCCACGGTATTTTCAAACGAATCCTCACTTTTAATGCCAAAATTGGTAAAATAGATTTGGGGGGGAGATAAACCTACCGAATCTTGCTATTGCATGGTGGAGCTTACTATATTCTGGAAAAGCTTTTAGCTCAGTTCCCATCCTCCCAATGTCTCCATAATGGCGTGGGTCGAATAATCCTCCCGTGACAAACGGCGTCTTATCATGCCACAAGACTTAAGCTTATGGCATGAATCCACGCAATACTAAACACACAGTGAGTAGGTCCACGTGGTTGATAAAGAGTTGTCCGACCGCTCGCTAGCCAACCAATCCAATTGCATTCCCATCCTTGTCTCTCTCCGCCTTGCTCTTTCCTTTATTTTGTTTTCTGATGGAAACGACATAACGATTCTTGCAAACTGTATCGGATCGAGACCCACCATCACAACCGTACACGTGCACTTCCTCATGATTCCTGCCTTGAACACTTTCGTTCGTTCACGTAACGGCAGTATTGAAGGTAAGCTCTGTAGAATCTGTATATTGGTATCCAAATATATATATATATATATATATATATATATTAAAAAAAAAAAGAAGAAGCAGTCGACGGCACCTGCCAGCCTTTACGAGAAACTATTTGATAAACCATCGCAATCGTAGCACGTGCACTTCCCCATGATTCCCGCAAAGCCTCGAACACTTTCTCTCGTTCACGTGACCCCAGCACCCTAGGTAGGTTCTGTAGGATCCGTGTATTAGCACGCATATAGAAAAAAGAATGTGTTCCACTGCCAGCTTTTACGACATTATTGTTCCTTGTTTTTTTTTTATCAAATTTAATTAATTCGATTTTCTTAACATACTGTTGCTGATATTGTTACTAGTACTAGCAGGGTCATCCATTATATTCTAGCCCCATTACTGTCTCTCGGCCTTCGTTTCGAATTCAAATTTTGGTACGTCACGTTTCGTCGGATCTGTAGTTATTGAGTCTAGGTATTCCAAAATACACACATCACTACTTATTTTGAGTTTAGACTGAACTGTTACGAAATTGGTTTACTTGATTAATGTTTTATGCAAGTACAAAAATAGAATCAATTTTGAATTTAAATGTGACAGTTTCATGATTTAATTGCTGCAATTAACATAAGCATAACAGCTCAATATTGCGACTATATAAAGGGATACATGTAAGCTAAGTATATAGATATATGAATGGAAAGCAATTATTTCCTGCAATTTTGTTTGTCATTCTTATTTCTTTCTTCACCACTAATATCTACTACGCTACTGTTGTTCTAAAATTATTGCATTTGGGAGCTGACCCTTGCAATAATCCAGCTATTATATCCCGGAGAACGGACCACATTTCGACGCCCTAATTTGCACCAGAAAATCTTCCTAAAGAGGCATAAATCTGTTTTTAGGACAGTGAATACAAGCGTTGGATGTTTCAATTTTTCTTCTACTGTTTTGTTGCCGTTTCTGCAGCTTTTAACTGCAAATTTGCTGCTGATTTTAACTACTGTAATCTTCCACTGTTGATGACTGTTCCTGCTCCATATTTGCTTGCTAATTTTCTGCTGATTTGCTGTTTGGTTTCTTGTTATTGCTTGCTGGTTTTTGCTGGTTTTGGGAACATTTCACTGCCTATTGCTGCTGTTTCAATCCGTGAAATTTCCTACAGGATCGACCTCCTTTGCCATCTAATTTGGAAATAGGTACAATTTCTAAAGAAAGAGAGACAGAAAAATCCATTTGGTCGATTTAGGACCATAAGCTTGATGAACAACAAGAAGAAGAAGAAAAATAAAGAGGGAAAAACAATTCTTCTTTCCTGTTGTTTGCGGTATTTTCAACGAGTCTTAGCTTGGCTTGATAAGGTGATAAGACATTTATTTGTATGCAAACCATATGCCATTTTTTTTTTTTTTTTTTTTCTGCACGTTTAATGGTCCTACACAAAATAAAAGATATTTTATAATTTTAAAGTTGCATAAGTTATGTAATGTGATCAACTATCTGATTATATATATATATATATATATATATATATAAAATGATGAACTCTGAGAACGAGAAATGCACGCATAAATGAAGAAAGAATAATGTACAAAAGAATTAATGAGTAGTGTGAGTATATTTTTTTATAATAAATAGTATCATAAATACAAATTATTTGTACAAATTCTTACATGTAAATTAATGGGGCGTATTAATATTAATTAATAAAAAAATAAAATTAATGTAATAACTAAAAATAAATGATATAATTATGAAGCAACTAATTTAATCATGTTATATTAATTTGTATATAAAAATTTATAAAAGGATTTTGCATTTTTATATTATTTTTTTTGTAATATATATTGAGCTGAAAGAATTATGGCTAAAATTTAAAGGAGAGGAGTAGAGTATTTGTACACGAGGCAGCAGCCCATCTAAAAAATCAATTAGTCTACATTTTAAAAAATAAATAAATAATTTGGATGAATGTATAGAATTTTGAAATTTATTCATACAATTCTTCTACGTTTTACATGTCTTTCTCTGGATGGCATGGGAAAATTTAGGAGATTCAGTACTTTTATCTTTGAGATCAATTTAATAATAATTATCAATTACCTCCCTTAAGATTTATATTTTGTTAACCTTTTAACAGAATTGTAATTAATTACATATGTATCCTCAATAATTCATCATTCATAAGATCTAAAACTTAATTTTTTATTATTTAAATAATATTTTTTAATATTTATTATTTACCTTTCTTAAAATTAGAAGCATCAATCAACAACATCATATTTTTTAAATAAATAATATAGATTTTATCATTTTAAAATTATTTTATTATGGTAATTAGTAAAATAAAAACTTATATCATTTAGTTATTGGCAAAAGTTTTTAAATAAAATTTAGTTGATTTTATTTATTTACTATTAATTTTAACATTTTTCAAATTATTTCATTATAATATTTAATAAATAAAAGAACTATTATACTTATTTAGTTGTTAACAGTAATTTTTCTTACTCAGCAAAGATTATATCATTTTAAATTTTAAGAGGGACGGAAATTTCTAACAAAAGGGATGCGAAAGATAATTAATATTAATTTGAGTGTATTTTTGTGTATATATTGTTCTCTTAAAATCTATTATTTAACTGATAAACGTTTAAATTTCAGATATTGTGAATGATAAATTATTGAAAATATGCATATAATTAATCCTAATTTTATTAATAGGTTTAATAGAATTTAAAACTTCAGCAGAAATAAGTGATAATTATTAGATAAACATTATTTAAATGATAATATTTGAAATCTCAGGAGAGGAAAGTGATAATAAATTTAACATCATACCTCAAGGTGAATAATTAATTTGGCTGTTTTAAATTTAATCCAGTCCCAATTCACGAGCTCTCATCATTTTTTATGCATTCTTCATTTTATATTGCAAGAGTTTCAATCAATGCAAATGTCTATTTTGTTATTTTCTTTGAGGGTTTATCTTTTTCTTTTAATTATTAGTAAACTTGTTTCTATCGTATTAATTACAATTAAATAACAACTTTTGTTAATTATTTGTCTTTCATCTATTGTCTTATATGTGCCCTATGGAAATATAGATATATAAATTAAAGCTGACATAACTTTTAAACTATTTTTAAATAGATTATAATATCAAAAGAAAAAAAAAATCTCTTTTTTGTTTCTCAGTACGCTGTTGCTTTCTATTTATGGTATATATTTATTTAATTTGTTTCTTAAAGTTTATTTTTTTATATTCAAGACTTAATCCTCTCATTCCCGTATTGAATTTGTTAATTAAATTATAATTATATTCGTGTATACTGCATGCACCTATATTTAATTATATCTATGTAATATTTTACTTTAAATATATTTTTAATTATGCGTATCATTTATAATTAATTTCTTATATATATATATATATGTTTGTACGAGGGATTAGTGTGCTAATCGTTGATGGATGGCAACTACTAAACAAAATGCATTAGGGACAACGGGGTGATGTGGATCCTATCAATTCCTATTGGTATTCTTGCGCGGCCTTTGATACAAAATCACAAAGGATCACGTTCCCTAACTCTGGCAATAACCGGTGCCGTTTTCGTGTTCATCTTTTCCACCCTCTTTTTTCCGGTTTTCTTAACAAAATGATGAGAACAGTGACAATGTAGATTAAGATAGATTTCACTCATCCTCTGTCTAGCCATGCCACGTGTATCCAGTACATCTCTATAAATATGATCCGGACATAATTGAAATGCTTTTATTTTGACTTTTTTTTGGGTTTTTTGGAATTATAATTTATATATATCTAATGTGGATGGAGCCATAGTTAGTCTTTTCAGAAAAGGAACAAAAAATTCTACCATTCACTTTCCCACCTAAAAAACACAGAACTGATGGCTTCATGCATCTCGGTAATGTTATCCAGCTGGATTGTGACATAATTTAATGAATTAATTAATATAAAAAGCAGAATTAAAAAGAAATTTTGTAAAATAATATTTAATCTTATATAATTTTATCTTATAATTATTGTAATTTCACCTCAATCGAAAATATATTCTTAATTAAATCTTTTTTTTTAATCCAAAATTTCTAAATATATTTTTAATTAAATTTTTTTTTGACCCAAAATTCTTATTTGATGAAATACTTCGAATCCTCTAAGCGAAATCAAATCGGAACGAATCTAATATTCTTGTCCTTTGAATGTGGATTCGCGTTTTATTTGACTTGTACAAAAATTGCACCTTATGAGAATAGAATACGGGACGAACGCTAAATAACCGTTTAGTGCATTTAATTATAATCACTAAGTCACACTCTTTTGGGGTAATTGCTATTAAATATTATAATTTTTTTTATATAAAATCAATTGTAAAATTATTCGACCTACAACAACAGTAAGAAAAAAATGGTATAGGCAAGTGGGAACAGAAAGACAAGACCAACATATATTGATCGTCGACCAAAATTGGAAAAACAATGCGCCAGCGCAGCCTTCCTTTCCAATTTGAATTGATCTCATTTTGTTCTGTTTGATTCTATTGCTTAATTTGTTTTCGTTATCATCTACATAATTTTGTTTCATCTCTCCAATGAATCCAAATCTCAAGATTAATTTTGTATTTACTTACATGCATCTTTCAATTTTCCAGGAGATAACATTGGTCCCATATTCATTTCAAGTTGTTGATTAATTGACCATAGACAGAGGGGGAGAGAGAGTACTTCAATGCATTGAATTTTGAAAGTATAAATATATGCAAAAGATTCCAAGAATCCCTTGTGTTTAGTAAAGTAAATACAGGCGATCCCATTTCGTCTGTGTCTATCTCTTCGGTCCAATCCTAATTTCAAATTTTCTATCAATAGTCTTTTAACCTAGCTTGTCTACAGAGATTCAGAGGAAATATAAAGTTGTTTGTACATAGGGCTCATGTCTAGTCATATTAACTACTTGCTTGGGACGACTCTTTTGGTGATTAAAAGTTTCTTTTTTATGTCGTTTATTTGTATGTATAGAGATTAAAAAAAATATTTTACTTGTAATAGCCTGATAAATTTAGATATTCTTAATAATTAAGATTAAATTTGACACCTATATTTATCAATTAGGTTGCATTCATGATACGAATTACATTTAATAATATAGTTGTCGTGTATAGTTGCTTTAATTTTCTCTCATTAATAAACAAAGTTCCATGATCCCATTAGCTTGGTATACGTTGATTCATTAGCGAATCTCAAATGAAGAAAACAAATTGGCCGACAGAAATAGGAAGTAAAGTCAATTGTGAACACAAAAAAAAGTAAGCATGATATGGAAATGAACTCCAACACAGGATAATCATTAAACACAAATTCCACCAAATTAATATCGATGGCGGTGGTAGTGGCTAGAAGGTCATGCATGCATTATGATTTATCATAAAGAGAAAACAGAAATACGCATGCATGATCACTCACCATAAAGGAAAGGAAAGGAAGGAAGAAAGAAAGGAAGCTGGAGAAAATTTAATTCCATGTGTGAAATCAAAGCAAACCTAAAGTAAAAAGAATATTAATGGTCAAGAAAAGGGGGCGCCTGTTCGATTTCCGTTCAACTACCCTAATCCTAAACCATGCATGCAACATGCAACTTGGCAAAAACAGAGGAAAGAGTCTTAAAAAGCTTCGCTCATACTCATATGGCCGACTGACAATACATACACAGCTCACAGACATATACGGCATATGGTATCTCTCTGATATCCTTGTTTTTGTTGAACATATTATCGATATTACCTTTTTTCTTTATGTTTGTTTCCTACTTACGATGAGAAAAGAAGGGACAAATTACTAGTGTCCAAACTCAAAACCCGTGAAGAGAAAAAGAAATTTAGCACTTCCATTATTTGCATGGAAGCTGGTGGCTTCATTAATAGATAGCAGATTATCATCATTCAAATTCAATGGAGCACAGATAGAAGTATGGGAGAAGGCTGACTATCAAGAGAGTAGATAGATAGATATGAGAGTGTTTGACCAACCAAATTTGACTACAAAGGCTGCAACTAATTTAACAACTATGTTTGCATATGCGATACGTGGGTGCTTAGAATATGTGGAATCGTTTCATATCATATGGGTTTAATTGTTATGTAATTGCTTATTAAGAGAGAAGTAAAATTAAAGAAAAGAATATATATGCTGCAACTCGAAACTAAGTTTTACTAGTAATAACAAAAAAGTAAAGTTTAGTATTTTGTAAATATTTTAGAATAGTTTAATGTACTTTCAACTGGTAGTGATCGAAAGAAGACGGCTTTCATACCTAACAAATATTTCGAGTTGCATATAATAATACTTCCTGATCATGCTTATAATTAAAATCCCAAATCATTGTAGACGTAGAATTCTCTCATGATTTTTTATAAATAAAAATATATTTACAATTACAAGTAAATAAATAACAATTTGACATAACCCAAGGAAAATTTCTACACATGTTAATGTATCTTCTTAAAATGTTAGGTAAAACGTTAAGTAAATTTATATGAAGAGTCTAATTCTAACTCAATTATTGAAGAAGCCCATCATCGTTTTACTTTCACATCATTAAATTTTTAAATGCGACATCAAGATAATTTTTTTAAATAAAAGTTACGAGTTCTAAATTAAAAGATGAACTTATTTAAGTTATCGATTGAAAGCCTTCGGTAAAAGTAGACTTAGACTTACTTAATAATCAGACAAAACCATTAAACAAATTGATTAGAAAAATATATTGTTAATCAACAAAATAAGTGTTCTAGAGAATTTGAACATTTAACCCTAATTGATATACTTTTAATTAATCAACAAATAGAAATTTAAAACAAAACCAAAATGGGTCTTTACTTGCTCTGTACCTAATATATATACATCAAGTATCAACTCAAGAATCTTGTTAAAGGATAACATCTAGTCATCTAATATTCTCAACATACATAAACCCGATCGAATAACAACGAATTAACAGGACTGTTCATTATTTTTTTTGTTTTAGAAACCTCATGTATACAATTTGAACAATTAAAATTCCTAAATGTCATTTTCTTATGTGTTTAGTACCATTAACAGTATGCATATTAAAATTTTATTTAAATTTTTCATCTGTGACAAATACGATAAAGATTCATTTATTAGCTTTCAAATATTTATAATTTTCAAAAATAATTATTATATATCTCAACTATAATTAAAATTTATTATTAGTCAAGATCTTCATTATGTTATGTGTAAAAAGAATTCAGGATATAAAAGAAATTTTATATTTTTATTTACGTAATAATTGAGAGAGTTACAAAATTTATAATTTATTGTGATATTATTCATAATTTTATAATAAAATATAATATTTTAATATACGTTATATGACATTAATATGTTGCTATTATGAAGATAGTGAAATGAAAATTAAAAAAAAAAAAGAAAAAAAAGGAAAAAAAGAAAAACATAAAACTAGTTAGCTTCGAAACAAATTAAAATTATTAACTAATTACTACACAAAATTTTGAAAATAGTAAACAATACGATTAGAGAAACCTCGAAAGTAGTCGTTATGGAAAAAAAGAAACAAATGAATAAAACCATCAACTTGGCTTGTGCTATGGTGGCCTACTTGTGCTGCTCACCGGTCAGTGGTCACTGCTACCACACGGACGCGAATACATAATACAGCACATAAGAGAAATTACAAGACAAATTACTACGGTGGACCAGGAAACAGATATAGACACAACGCATGAAGTTAAAGGAGAACATTAGATTTTTCTTTCTTTCTTCATTTTTTTTTTTTTTTTTTGAAAAAGAAATGGATATCGAAATTTATTAATAAGGGAAGCATTCACTCACAGTCCACATGTCTCTGTGTCTCCAAAGCTCAAGTATATATCAATTAGAAAAGATATAAATTGAGAAGATGGACAGGTAACGGAAAGAATGGATGGATAGATAAAAACCCTATCTTTGCTTTTAATTCACTGAGTTGTGTTTATTGATTGATTACTTTTGGCCCTTCAAAGAAAAGAAAAAAGAAAGAGACAAGACAAAGTACATATTGGATAATCAGAATCAGATGGAAAGTATAGAGACCGAAAAAAAAAATATAACTAAAAATATTATAAGATTTTGGTGACGAAGGCTTTCAATGAAAAAAGCAAACAGATTATATATACATACACAGTTTCTTCCTCTTTTTCTCTCTCTTCATATTTATGGCTCACTTTCCCTATCAAAGCATAACCCTAAAACGTTCTCCACTTGCATACTTTTTTTCCAATTCAGGAAGCTGGGATATGAAAAAAAAAAAAAAAAAAAAAAGAAAGAAAGAAGAGAAGAAAAGGAAAGAAAAGAGAAAAAAAGATATCAGCAATTTGAATCAGGAGCATCGTTACCTTTAGCAAGTGGTACAGCTGCTGCTGTTGTTGCAGTGACTGCAGAGGTTACAGAGATGCTGAAGTTTCAAACTTCAAAGCAAAGCAATGCAATACCCATTAGGGATTAGACATTTTTGTGTTAAAGTGTACTCATAATTACCTAGTAGGTATGCTAGTAATAAAAGAACTTCGTTAAAGATACTAGCAGCGGATAGGCTTAATCGTGTATCTTATGCATGGAAAATCAGGATAGAAATCCAGATCAAACACAGGTTTTCAATTTCAAATAAAGGAAAGAAAGTATCATATAGAGTATAGCGCTGCTGCTCTTCTCTTTCATTACTTAATTTCAAAGTGATACCATTACCATTGAACGTAAACACTATTAGCTGGCTGGCTGGCTAGCTAGCTAGTCCACTATTAATAACTAGTACAAAATTACTTAACATGAACGAACGAACGAAAGAAAGAAAGAAAGAAAAGATCCAAAATTTAAAAATTAAAACAAGGGAATTAATCATCGAGTTGTAATATTCAAAAGCACTAACATAAACAGACGACAATCTAAAGCTGTAAATTCAGTAAGGCGGTGGTGGCGGTGGTGGTCTTGCAGTTGGAGCCCATATCACATCCCCACCACCACCCAAATGACAACTATACATAGACATCCCACATGACTCTCCTCCTCCTACGTGTCCACCGCTCTCGGCCCCACATCCTCCCCCGCTCGATCCCACCGGCGAGTGTCCTTCACCACCACCGCCTGAAACAGAATTCCTCGGCTCTTCTTGCACCGGTAAACGGTGATAAGTAGGGTTGTTAAACGTCGCGGCGATCACGAACACCGTCCCTGCTGCAACGAGAGGGCCCATCACGGATCCCCCAACGATCTGCCCCTGAGGACCCGCCAAAGATATTGCGAATATGTTCGGTACGGGAGGACTCGCAGCGTTTTGAGGCAAGAACGTCGCCGAGACAGAAAGAATGTCGAATCTTCCGTGGAACGTTATTGTTGAGCCAGGAGTTGCAGACGGCTGACGGAGAGTGACGTTAGCGACGGTTCCTGAGCCGGTGAGGACACAAATTCCGATACTTTTGCGTCTGCAGAAGTTGGATATAGTTTCAACGACGTCGTTTCCGCCGGGAACTTCAAGAATGTAAGGACTCATGGCGGGTTCCGGTTCACGCGTGATAAAAACAGGTGGCTTTGGCTTGTTTTTGGAACCCGGAGGTCGTCCTCTCGGACGGCGAACAACTTCGATAGTAGCTCCATCACCAACAGCAGTATGACCGCCGTTTGGTTCTTGCTGTCTTGATTTGGCGGCGGAAAGATTGGTTGTGGTGGGAGAGCTATGGCTGTTTGTTTCTTCTTCTGAAGTCTGAGAATCGCGCGAGAGTTGGAAGTGATGAGAGAAAGGATGTTGTTGGCGATGAAGTTTGGAGAACATCTTGGTGTAGTCTGTGTTTTCGGGTTCTACATAATCACCCTTCATGTTTGGTTTTTGGTTTTTCTATAATTCTTTTTTTTTTTTTTTAAAATAGGAAAAAGGAAAACAATTTTTTTAAGAATTATATATTTTAAAATTTTGGGTATCTTGATCAATTGGGAAATTGGGATAGGGAGACTGAATTGATTGATTGGTTGGTAAACTGGGGTTCCTGGTTTTGTTGCAAGGTGTGTAATAAAAAAAGAGAAAGAAATCAAGGAAATAGAATGGCAGAATTGGGAAGAGACAGGCAGACAGAGATATGGTGAGGAGGAAGCAGCTAGCTAGAATATAGATGTTGGAATTCTAGATTTGCTAAATAATAAATAAAGATAGAGACTGGAATTGGAATTAGAGGAGAAGTTGAGTAATGAAAAAAAAAAGAAAAAAAAAGAAGGAGGTGGGTGAGCTTGGAAAACAAGTGAGATACTAGTGGCGCCGCTGGTTGGGGATCAAAACAAAGTAGGGTCCAATTGATGGGACATCCATTTCAATTCACAATTGAAAAGTAGTGAAAAATGAGGGGTAAGCTACTCAACACAAAACCGCCCTAAATTTTTCTTTTCTGTTCATTCGTTGTGTTTTGCTGTATGCTCGTTTGAAAAAAATGACAAATTGAAGACATGTTGGGAAGAAAGAGTCGTCTTTTGTTTTGGGTTTTGGACCTCACCCCTATGCGACCGAGAGGATTGATAATGACAATTTAATCTTCTTCCTTTTGGGGTTATGGGGGATGATACCCTTTTCAAATTTTCATCTTATTATGAACTTCTTCTACAAAATTCTCTCTCTTTCTATCTTTTTTCTATTCCTCATCCTCTAGTTAGAAAGATCAATGGAATTGCTTTGTAATATCTATATTTCCTTTTCAAAAGTGTTTGTTTTGTTTCTCTTTTCGATTCCAAAACTCAGCTCGCTTATTTTGACTATTTGGGTTTCTTTTTTTTATTTATTTATATTTTACAGTTTAGTGCAGTTGATCGATAATGACTTTTGATAAAAACTTCTTTTTCATATTTTTAT
Organism: Trichilia hirta; assembly: GCA_035221805.1. Classification (NCBI taxonomy): domain Eukaryota; kingdom Viridiplantae; phylum Streptophyta; class Magnoliopsida; order Sapindales; family Meliaceae; genus Trichilia; species Trichilia hirta. The sequence continues at coordinate 6,785,421 of JAWDEX010000003.1, read as the reverse complement.
GCCTCCATTTTCAAAGAAAATATGAAAGCATGATAATCATTTTGCTGAGGAATTACAATTGTATTTGGGATAATCCAAAACCCAAGACAATGAAATTAAAAAAGATCAATACTTCATTATTTTTCTCTTACTTCCAAATTTTTAACCAATCAAAGTGAACGTTTTAACTTTTTATAAGCAAATCAAAATTATCTTTTAATTTAACACTTTTCTTTTTTTTTTTTTTTAATTTAAAAAAAAAATCTTAGATATTATAGAGTTAAAAATCTATATTTTATTTTTGTAGCATGCTATTTATAGTTGAACGGCCAAATGTTCATAAAATTTTTTATACCACTTGTGTAAATGAAATCAATTATCTATTCAAAGTTGTAGGTGAAATTGATGTCGAAAATGAGGAAACATACATTTATCCCACTGATAGAAATCCATTTTTTTAATTTTATTATTTATTATTATTTTGAATTTCTCCTAAACTTGTAAAATTAATTACCATCACCATGCTATGGTAATTGCCATAAGCTTCTAGAAAATATTTGTAGAAATTGAAGACAGGCAAAATTTAATTACGGATTACTTAACAAAAATACACTTATAAAAGTCAAAAACTGTATGCAACTATAGGTCAGGATTTGGATAGTGACGTAACTTTCATTTTACAACATATTTAATATAAATGGACCGATGGATTACACTCAATTACATCAACGATTGCACAAAAATGAAAGGCTCATTAATTTTTTAAAAAATGGGTATCTCGCACATTTATTATAATTATATTACGCATTCGGTTGTATTGCAAGATAATTTATGTTTTTCTCTATAATTTTTATTTTTTTAGAAAAAGAAGTAGGGTTCATATCTCACTCATTTTTCCTATAGAAGCACGCTAACATGAGCACATTCATGAATGAAAAATGTACCCATTCTCTGTTTTTGTCAGACACAAACAAGTGATGGAAAGAATGGGAATTGATTGGATTTAAAGACAAGAAACACAAAAGCATCCAAAAATCCTACACAAGTACGGAGCCAACTTTGCACTATAAGTGCCAAACTATAAAAATCATAAATGTATAGGAGGTTATATATATATATATATATATTTAGAAATTAAAATATGTAGTCATATAAAACAAAAAATTATGATACGTAAGTGCAAAGGCCATTTCGTGTCATTATAAAGTTTTGTCCCGATCGTATTCTTATATTTCCTTTCTTAAATTCTAAAAATTCATAATAATTGATGAAGAATTATAAAATTTCTTTCTCAAATTGAAAGAATGAGATTTAAATGAAGTCCCAAAGCAACTTTCAATTGGATTGTGATATTTCTGAAATGCAATTTCTACTTTCTAGTAATGCTTGGAGTAACAGAAAAGAATGAGGTATGGTTAGGAATAGTCATGGATTTTCAAAGGTATTATTTGCCAATTTGGTTGCCCAATCACTCTGGACTTGCCACGTCAAAATAAAAATGCCGGAGGCCGAAGGAAATATTGTCAAAGTAGAGATTGAGAGCTTTGGTAAACAAAAGTCAAAAGGTGAAAACTTAAACGAAACGTTAACTAAGATTCAACGAAGGATTTTTTTTTTTTAATACCGATATCTCACAATCAAATATAGACTGATTTATTTGAAAAGCGTAAATTTATTATTTAGTGATTGTGTTCTATTAAGATGAATTCTGTTATCAAAACTCACTCGAATGGAGAGTTCAGTTACCAACCAATTTTAATTAAAGATTTACTCGTATATAAATTTTGTATTATTTTAAATATTACATAATTATAAATTTAATATATTTTATTATAATGTAAGTATCAAATTTAAAATATTTTATACTATTTAAAAAATATCAATTAAATCAATTAAAATTACATCTAATATATTCAAAATTAAATTTGGGAGAATTGTCATATATTTACCCTCGCTTATCTCTATTTTTTTAAAAAAAAGTGCATTTGGAATGATTAGAATTAATGATTCTTAATTTATTTAAAATTGAAAATAATAATTGTATAAAAGATACAAATACTATATATAAGATTTGATTAAATCAATTAATAGTCAGTCAATAAGAAGTAGGTGATTATTTTTAATTTTAATAATTTATCTGAAAAAAATTAAAAACTTTCAAAAAAGGTGTTTTTTAAAACTTTTTTTTTTTTTTATATTTAAATCAGCGGCTAAAATTGGAGAAGTTATCCTTAATTGTTTCTGGACACGTGGTCTCCGTTGCATCGGGACTTTGTTGTTCTTTTCTTGGCACTTTGAATTCTGATGGTAAGGTAGGAAATAAATCCAAATCTGTAGGTGGAAAAAATGAAATAATAATAAAAACATTTTTTCATGGCATATCCGACGGCTCCTTTTTTCACAGCCCGTCTTACATCTTCCTTACACTCAAGAAGGAATTCAAGACACGTATCATTCACGGAAGTGATGCATTCGCATTTCTTAAAAAATTTATTGCCTTTTTTTTTTCAAATTTAAAAATTTAACTTACTCAAGGAGGAGTGTAAGTTAAATTTCTTTAAAAGAAGAGTAAGTTAAATTAAGAGTAAAAATACAAGCCTAACAACGGTTACAATGTTCTCAGTTCTTTAGAGAGATGCGAGAAGAGTAATTTAAATTTTAAGTTGCACAAGATTAACCTATTTTGTCCAGGATAAAATTATAGGAGTATTTTTTAAAGGAGAATTATAAGTGGTTTCTACTTTTGTAATTTGTATAGCAATTATAATAGAGTTTTCTTTCAAATCATGAACATAGACGAGTTCAAGTGAATAAGGTTAAATTATTGTTATATTTTACGTATATGATATACTTCATATTTATCAATCTCCATGTTCGGTTACGCTTTTGACAAATGCTCCAACTCACTCGTACTATTTAATCTTGATCATTACATGTATATGACCTAATTTTAGTGATTTTATTAGAGATTATTAAGGACTTATATATATATATAATTTTAGGGAACCGAAGGCTACCGTCATTTCCTAAATCGAGTTTTGGCTATTGTATAGGCTAAGCTACACTGAAGGGGAATCATATTGCGTTGACGTCATGCTAGGCTACCCACGGAAATTGCACTTAGTCGATCAGTAAATTAAAAAGCAAAAGTGAAAGCAAAATAAGTACATCTTTTTACTTGCTTCACATTGATTGGTCACAGTTAAAAGAAAATTCAAAATTCATCATGTAGAAGGATATATTCCTAGGGGTAAATCATGAATGCCCAATAATTATATCAAATAGAATAAGTGTCAATGGTTAAAAAAAAAAAAAAAAAAAAATAGAAAGTTTGATAAGACATTTTTTAGGCCTTTACGCTAACAAGTTGATAGTAAATTCATACGCAAGTTTCAGGCAACTAGATTCTAAACGTGACGACCAGATAAACTGCCACAGTTGGAGCAATATATAAATGGATGTGACATTAGGTTCCGCCCAATTGGCTAGTTTTTAGAGTTTGTTTTTATAAATTCATGTGTTTGGATAGAATCAATGGAATCCTTACAAAGTGATATCAAATCGCTTTTAAGATCGTCTTCTTATTGGCAATTAGGAGAATTTGCCTTCATCTACCGTGCGAAATTTGTGTATTACTACCTAGAAAAACCAGTGTCCTAACTCCTTTAAAGCTGGACGAATGACCCCATTTGTTGCTGGCAAGACTTTTAGAATAATAATTCTTTAAGAAGAAAGAGGTACTAAAAAAAAGGAAGATGAAAAACATATCATTAACCCGCAGAAAATTTACATCTACATAGCAAACACGCCGCTGGATAATACGGTTATCGTACATGGAAGACTAAGAGCAATATGTAACATCCCTGCAATCCCTTTTTATTTATTAGCTAAAAGATCGCAATATCCTTAGCATAGGAAGTAAACAGAGTTGAATTGAATTGCTAGTGTGGTGCAGCAGTTGAGTGCAGTGGGGAGAGAACTAAGGACTGGTAGGCGATGTCGGTTCCTGCAGATCAGGCAGATGAGGTTGGGGCCCTTGAGGGGGTAATTCAGTCAGTTTTGGCATCTCTGGTTTTGGAAAAGGAGGTAGTTCTGGCTTTTCAAAGGTAGGGGAATGAGGAACAAATGGAAACTCCGGCTTCGGTAAAGTAGGAAGATGAGGCAGAGGGGGAAGTTCAAACTTAGGAAAGGGTGGTAATTCAGGCCTAGGAAAAGTCGGAAAGTTAGGAAGGGGTGGTAATTGTGGCTTCGGTAACCCAGGAATCTCAGGCATTGTTGTGTCTAGAAGGTGGCGAGAGCCAAGGACTCGACTGCTGCTGCTGAGCAACAGAACAGTAAGCAACAGAGTCAAGAGAATGGATGAGTTCAGGTGGAAAGCCATGTCGAAATCACTTCATGGTTTACAAGAAAGTCTATTAAGGTCTTTTATAGAGGACAACACCATAATCAGAGCTGTTAGTTCAACTATTCATCTATTTCTTTACACAAATAATAAACAGGCTGATCTATGGGCTCGCTAATTAACCGAATTTTTGTCAATGTGAACATTAGTTCACCTAATTAATGTTAATCTTCACTATAACACTACCATGTGGCAAGAGATTACCTGTTAGTTCGCAAATATTTGAATCATTTACTCACAAATGATATCCACCTAGTGACAGTTGCAGGAAAATCTAGTTAGATTAGTCAATATAACAGGAATTGACACAAGGATTAGTTCCATTAAGCCAAGTGTACACCGTCAGGGTATCATTTAACTGGAACCATAACAAGTAGTCAAAAATGATAGCACATAAAAAGATACATCAGATAAGGAAGGAATGCCATGAAAATTCTACTGTTATATCCGAGCAACATACGAATTGGCCTGAGTGACATATCTCACCCATTGATATGGATTGTAAGTACTGGATTTCTTTGCTATCTGCAAGTATTTCACCTGCATCAAAGATTGTATAAGGTCTGGTTATCTTCAAAGGCACTCGAGAATTTTGAGATAGTTTAGCCAAGGTCGCCTTAATGCTTCTATTCTGGTAAAGCTGTTATTCAGTTGGTTTCAATAGCAGGATGAACAAAGAGATTAAGGTGATGCTTCCGGCTTTTGACATTCTACTTTGTCACAGATTAAATTTAAAAACTTCAAGCTGGTTAGCAAAGAGCATGAGTCATACTGTATAGACAACTAGAAAAGAGAGAACAGTATCTTACCTGAAGCTTTGATGCATTGTACATTGGTATCGTGAAAGTTATGTTAACAGGTCCAGCTTCCTTTGTGATATTTCCTGTATCACATATGAATATAGCAAGACAGGGAACAGGGAAAAGAAATCACATGAAGGAAAAAAGAATAAAACTAAAACATTAAATATGTAGAAGCTATCATGGAAAAACAAGGGGAAAAAAAATCACACTTCCCAAAAGGATTGTTGCCAAAAATTAATAGCCAGTACCATGTGATTCTTGTGAAAATGTCAGCTTTGCACACAGTGTATGCTCAGATCCACCAATAATCTGTGATGTATCACAGCTATCAGCGGCTTGCACATTTGAATAATGCACAGGTAAAACCTACTACTATTAATTGACAAAATTATTTAGACAAACCAACTAATGAGAGAACAAATTATTGCCTTCTTTAAACCCCATTCAAGTCTCTCATTAGCTTCCTTGAAATCTGTTCTCTGCCCGACTGCTCCAGGTTCCAACACGAAACTTACTCTGTAGAAATAATAAAACTGAGTATGTATGCAGTTAAATCTAAGCAAATAGAATGCATATATTGCGCAGGCTAGAATGTTCTGCCAGCGTTAAATCTTTCCAAACTCAGAAAATGATAAAAAAATTCTATAACCATTTACAATACTGAATAAAATCTCCTCTAAGAGGATTAACAAAGGCAGTATAACCTTCCTCGATGCAAAATCTAAAAAAATGATAAGCAATGATCTCCAAACCTTTTCTAATATTTACACAAGTTCACTTTCCAGTTTTTTGTGCACTTGTGCACAAAAATGCCATTTATCTATTTCCGACTACAAGCAATAGACTAAACAACTGATCAAAATACTCCAGAAGCTCTACAGAATCCAGAAAGGAATAAGTTGGTTATAATCCATAGATAGCATGTTAAAAACCATAGAAGTAAATTAAATCCTTTAACTGAACATGCATTACCTAATCCATAATTCCAGCATATTAAAATGCATGATCAAATAATCCATAGTACCTGGTAGTATATTTTGGCACCGGCATTTCAACAACAATTGTGTTGGCAGTGATGCTTGAGGAGAATTCAGCACTTATTTTAATAGTCACTTCAGCCTGTGCAACAGAAATCAGATTTTAGGATTAGTTAAACATCACTTTATGGAGAATAAGAAGTGGTAACATGATACAGACGAAGGCATCCACAGTTATGGTACGAAAAAAATTTATTGGCATCATGTTTCCTTATTTCTAAATATTCCATAACCAAAGACAATAGTCACCTTAAGATTCTTCAAAGTATTGATACGAAAAGGAGGCTTGAATTCCTGGGTCATACGGTAGTTCATAACGGGAAATTCACCATCTGGTGGAACAAGACACAAGAAGCAGGATTAAGCAACTTTTTATGCAATAGCATATAGGACAAATTGTCTCTTCAATTTACATACAATTATGAATATAACATAATCTTAGATCCACTTACCAAAGACAAAGTTCTGTCCATATCAAAACTATCAAGACGTACAGATTCATGAAAATTACAATCATCCAGTATCACAGCTCCTGACCCAGTTGAACTTCTGTAATCTGTCACAGCAAGCAGAACCTGATGAAACTGCAAAAGGCTTTGGGGATTTGTTGGGGCGTTTGGACAGGGGATGGGGATTTTAAGTTAAATAGTTAAGAATTTTTTAAATCTATAATAATAAACCACAAAGTCATTATACTGAATACTCATAGCTGATATTATCCTATACGCTCACGGAAAAGGAAATAAGAATCTTAGAACAATCTTCAAAGCTGCTTCAGTAAAGGTCAAAAAATCATAATGAAAATCTGTAAAATTATTAAGCACATGGAAATACAAGTATTGCTTACGAAACTTAAAATCTTAAAATCAATTGCTTTATTATATACTTAAAAGGGAATAAAAAAACTAGATAGTGTCATATATTGCAAGAAAAGTCTATTTGGAAAATTAACTCTAAATGCACAATGAAAGTCAAGAGCCAATACCATAGATTGATCTCCTGCCTTTTCCTATGCTGAGGTCCTCATTAAGAGCTAATCGAATTTCTGGATTTCCAGTGATATAGCTCTTCATTTGAATGGTGCCATCAATTTCAGAAATCAGAATATATCCCTGTTTAATGATCATTACATTGATTAAAACCAGTATTGATAATTACTAATAAACAATGTAATCATTGATATCAATAAATAAAAATTGAAATGAATACAACAATGAGAACATAAATGTTGTGTGTGTACAAGAGTACAAAAGAATATAAAGAAGATGCATGGTTTAAGAATCATTAATAAAGAAAGTAGAGCTGGTGGACAAAAAGGTTATCTGAATGAAAATCCTTCATTATGTTTGTCTTGCTCCTAAACTAGTAATAAATTTTGAGAATCAGTTTTGACTAAATTATCAGGAATTGATTTGTTTAACTGACATCACATATACACATCTTATCCTACAAAAGAAAATTTCTGCCACACTTGAAATAACACTAACATGGCAATCATTCCAAAAATTGGAGTTAGATGAAGATTTGAATACTGACACTTGAGCTGAATGTTACACTGATTTTCTCAATTATATCCACAAAAATTTCTTCTCTCTTCCTACCTCCACGCTCATTTGCCACAACAGATTTAGTGACAGCTGCTCCTGGCATTCGTCTGGTCCCTTGCTGCATGAAAATCCAAACTCTTGCGGTTAATCATATCATATGTGCATGTTAACTATCAAGTTAACCATATAATTGGGATTATGATTAATAAGAAGATATAATACCATAAAAATGGCAGCAGGGTTAAGAGGTTGCAGGCCTGCAGCATCAACCACAATTGGCTCATTAAACACATAGGACTTTAACACCTCTGTCGATGTTGTTTGCACATGCCCAAAATCCTGGTGAAAAAAGACAATAGTCAAGATTTTAAAAATATCAATCAAGAGTTAATCAAACAACAACAAATTAACAAGCATAAAAGATTTTGTTAGAACATAATCTGAATACTTCTTATGCAGAAAGACATGCTTAATACTTGTATAAACTGTAGACTGGTATTTATTAGTACACGGTATACTGGTAATAATCTTGAACAAATTCTACCATCCATGCAATACCAAAACTAGGTAGTCTGAATCTTAAAACAACCATATATAATAATATCAATATCACGAAAGGAAAACACGTTATACTAAGCCAAATTTCAGACATGTTCACAAGAAAAGTACAGCAATTTCCCAGATCTAAGATCATGAATAACTTACTAATGTACTGATCAGAACTAATAAGCAGATAATCATACCAATGAAACAGTAGGTTAACAAGCAAACTAGAAGATTAACAGGTTTGAACTGTGCAAAAACAATATACCACCAAATCAAGAATTAAATAAAAACTTACAATAACTTCGTCAAGCAACTCATACACAAGCACAAAGTTCTTTTGCAGTGAATCTTCATTGAGAACCCCAAGGTAATCTTTGATGACACGAGCTATCCTTTGTAGAAGCTCCAAGACAAGAGATGGCGAAACATTAACCCTTGTAGTCGCAACAAATAACAATCCAACAACTTTCACAAGAAAGTAGTTCACACCATCCACGTAATATCAATCAAAAACAAATAATCAATTAGAAATATTTTCGCATTAACCTGAAAGGCATCCTTATGCATATTATTTGTTAAAACACTTCACAGATAACAAACAATGCATAATTAGAAACAGAAATAACAATGATAAAAAAATTCAAAGGTAAAATCTAGTCAGAGAATTACAATTCAAATTGAAAAAAATTGGTAGAAAATTTGATTCGATTAGTACAAGAATACTGCCTAAAATTCTATATTAAGATAATACCTACAAAGACAGGTGGCGCCTCCTCTTCCCCCTCCTCTTTCCAAAACTTCACTTTCCGAAAAAATATCTCGGCACTTCCTTTCTGCACTTCGCCTCGATCTACAATGACCAATATTAGTAACTACGATTTTTTAAGCCTTCAATAAGGTCCAAAATTTGATCAATTTTCAGCTTATTATGAATAGATTCATGCCAAATCTAATTTAGTAGTAATTCAATTCAGATCAGCAAGAGTTAAAATTTAAAAGATTGAAGAAACAGATTGGAAAAGAAAATTAGAGAGGCGGAACTCACAGTCACGGAAGACGATGTTATCGCCTCTTTGAGAGAGCACGAAGAACTGGTATATCATCTTTTATCTTGTATGCGGATGATGCTCGTTTATAGATGGGCTCGTATTGTTTGTCAATTTGTGCTCCTACATGTTGTTTTTATTAATTATATTGTACCTCATAATTATGACATAATTGAAATAGTACCCCTATTTTATTCTTTCCTTTTCAAATTTACCCTCCTGATTTGATTGGCACATAGTGTATATGTAATGGTATCACGACAGTCAAATGCAGCTATAATTATTTTATTTTATTTTTTATATAGAGAGAAGGAAATTCGAGATTTCAAGGTTTAAAGGGTGTGATTGTCGACAAATTATTGCTTACAATGACAAATTACTGGGTAATTTCAATTTACAGTATGAGATTGTTAAACTGTATGCATCTATGATAGTTGCAGTAGGAAGAAAAATGAAAAGGTCAAGACCAAAATGAATGATCTTCGATTGAGTATCTGGCCCCTCCTTCATCAATGCTACTTCCTTTGTAATCAATTGTCCATTTCTCAAACGTACAATTCAGAAGATCATAGTAACCTCCATGAAGAGATAATAACTCCTTCTTGACTCTGTCTTTCCATGGGTATGTTAGCAAGTTCGGTAGCGAATGGTTGATCGATTCCTATCACAAATTGAATGAAACTTTACTCATATGCTTTTCCAGCTGATGACCAAATACTTTTGTTCTTTGGAATATCAAGGTAATTTAACGTAACGTGCGCAACTGTTAATTAATTTTTAAACAATGGATTTGTGATGTTTTAGTTTTATGGTGTTGAATTCTCGAGACAAAACGCAGATGTGCAGAGCAAACCTCCTCATAATGCCTACGTTGTTTGTTAAAGCTAAGGTTGGATGCATGAGTTTTCGTTCTCAACTTTGCGACTTTGGCATTAACAACCCACTTTTCAGCTAAGCTGCTGAAGCAGCAAATGAAATTTTTAATGAGATAACCGAGCTAACTACAACCAAGATCTTATTAGAAATGACCATCAGAAACGGCTGGTCACAGAAAAATAGATAAGCAGTATATTTAATAAAACCTTGATTTATCGTCATCATCTTGCGTTCTCGTAAGGGCTTGAATTCTTCCATAATCACTATGGCTGATTACTAATATATTTTCAACCTACAAAAAGGCATTAACAAATATTCAAAATTCTGAAAGTATAATAACAAGTCCATTGTTGATGTCATACATGTGTAGACCATAAACACGTAATCTTTATATTCAAGGACAACAAATTTTTCTGTTAGAAATGGAAGATTCAGTACTTGCTGTCTAACTCCCTTAAGTTTATTCACCGCAAACGCAAGAGCACGCATTAGTTTCTGATGGTCCATTCTGGAAGGATAGGAAAAAAAGGGGGGAATGAGTTCTGCTATTTGAACATTCATATTGCAATTTCGGTCACATCGTTGTTTAAGATTTCATCCATACCTCAATCGGGGGAATGGGATAGGTGACATTGCGAATCGTAAAAGTTTCTCCAGGTTGGATTCCAACGATGTTAGAGGGACATACCCTAGAGTCTGCTCAAGCAATCGCCGTAAACTGTTCTCGAACTTGTCAATTTAAACACAATTGAATGCTGCAACAAATTGCAAAACAACAGCATAAGTGTGCTTAAACAACACAGAGAAGTTTTTTTTATCAATGATGACCTTTGGTGTTTGAACTTCTGCAAGATTTCGAAAATGCTCCGACTCTTCCCTCTGAAAATTAAGTATCAATTTACCGAAACAGAAGTAATGCACTTGCTATTCTCAGAAACATAGATACTTGCACTACTCACAAATATTTGTTCTTCTTAAAGCTTCGAAACGTCTGTTTTATCTCTTCAAGAAAATCCTTACCACCGTAAGTTTTGGCCACATCTTGCACTCCATAGCTTCTACCTTCATGGGAAAGTGCTGAAACAGTGCTCGAACTCTCGGATTTCAAAAATGGATTTCTGTCGTATAAATACATATTTCGTCATCATTTCAACCCAACTTTAACAGAAATAAAAACAGCCCTTGACCTTACTTGATTGAAGGAAGAAATCCTTGTTGGGTATGACAAACTTTCCCCAATATCATCTGCTAAATCAAAGATGGGTAAGTCCCAGATCAAGATGATGACGAGTTTACAACATCAAAAAGATTTTAACTGTGTTTGAACCAGGTCGCCGTTTTCTGGGAAAACCAGCAACAGTAGATTCAATGAAGTTGTTAGAACAGCCATGGACGAAATAATTGAACCAGATTTCCAGCCTGAATAATTATAACTAAGAAAAATATCAAAAACTCTTCAGATTTTGTAGTTGGGATCATTTTATTTGAACTGTAATAAAATTCTAGTAATGGGTACTTGCGGCTTGGCCAGATCATTTTTTTTCCTGCCTTTGCAACTGGAAAGTCGTTACTAGTTAATGTTAACCTCTCTTTATGCAGACAATATGGAATTGTTTTGCAAGAAAAATTTAATTGCTGGGAACTGGAGGACAGGTATGCGGTCTTATCCAATAATCAAAACACCAATGTTTGTCCAATCTTTGTGGGATACGTGTTTTGGTAAAATGAAAAAATGTAAAATGTAGTTATTTTAGATTTCTTTGTTTTTCTTTTTAGTTAGTTATTTAGAATGTAAAAATGGTAAACGTGTTGAAGTGGGCAAGACCTCAAGAAGAAAATCCGAAAACTAATAAGGATTTTTTTAACATGCAACTATTCTGTTTGGTCCATCATCACAAGTTTAAAAGCTTAGAATATAGACTACCGTCGCTCTCACTTTCACAAACGTAAATCGTAGAGAATATGGTCCGTACTGACTACCGCCGCCTTCACTTTCGCGGGCATAAATCACAGAGAATATGGTCCGTACCCGGTTGTATATTTCATATCAACACATTAGAAGAGCAACATTGTGTTTTCATCAAAAGTAAATTATAAACAATAATACTGAGTTATTATATAATAATTAATGGACCACAATCAAACACTTGAGACAAAGGCCTCATCACCGTCAGCTTCATAAACAGGCCCACCAACACGGGTCTCTTTATTACCCTCTCCTATGCGGCCCAGTCCATAAATAAAGGCCCGATTATCAATAACGTCTTTCAAAGCTCTCCTCAACACCGCCATCTCCTCTCCACGAGCTCCCACCCATTCCATCACCACCACGCTCTTCGTTCTCCCACCTACAGTCATCATCTCAGCTCGAATGACCCTGGCCCGTACGGATGATATGGCCCTCGTCAAATCCCGATTCAAACCCGGTCTGTCTTCACAACACAAAATCGCTTTAATAAGCTTCCCTTCATTGTCGCAATAACTCAGGGTCAACTCATCCGATTCCACCGGAAACAGCCAAGACTTGCTCTCCGATCCGCTGCTGCATGAGTCCCAATCAAGTCCTGCCACGTCTGCTGCTTGCCGTCTCAGCTCCTTCACGTGATGCACCACCTCCGCCAGCAGCGAAGCCTTGTCTGTCTGTTGTCATTACAAAAACACATAATAATCACGAACATGTCCTCGAGATTTAGCAGAAACGAAGATATAGAGATTAACGGAGAATGTTACCTTGATTGTGCTGGGGAGTATAGTACGGAGAGTGGAGAGGTGACCGTTGATACGCTGCCTGCGCCTCCTCTCTGCTTCCTTGTGACTCTTGCATGCTTCCGACGTTGATTTCTTCTCCACCTTTGATGCTGAACTCATGATTGAATCTTCACCTTTGGTTAACGTTCCCCAGTTGGGTTGTTGAACAAATCCATTCTGATGCGACCAGTTCTGATATCCATATTGATTTTGGAAAGGAAACATATCTTAACTTTACAATAAATTTCTTCTTCTAAAGGGAAAGTACAGAAATAAGCAGTAATGAGAGAAGTGCAGAGTGCGTAAAAGGGAGAGAAGAGAGGAGAGTTAACTAGAATCCTAAAGAGGAGAAGTTGAAGTGAAACTGTAGTTACATGTAAACTAAAAAGGACACAGAGAAAGACTGTGCCTTTTACCGCTGCCGAGTTAACTGTTAAAAAAGGTTAATATCGTTATACGAGGGCGGACGATCTACGTAGGATCGTAAAATTTCAGAAACTAGGACCAATTTGAAAAAGTGAATACGTGTATCAAAAACAGAATGATGGTCAATATAGTCAAAACTCATCCATCAGTTACCTTCAGCATTCACATTCAGTTCGAAGGTAATTAAACAAGTACTTAATTTTTTTAAAATTGTTTTCTTAAATTGAAGAGATGATTTCGATGTGTAGTGGCGCGCACTTGCTAAGCTAAGGTTAGGTTTTGTGGTGTAGTGGGGTGAGTCACCAGAACCTGTTCCACCATCGATAGTGCTAGTGGGTGGTGGACACTGCAGAAGGAGATGTTTGGGTGAAAAGTAGAAACGCATCGCAATCATTTTCAAAATACTTCACGTCACTCACAAACGTAGGCGGCGCCAAACAGTTTTTCTTTTCAAAGTAGTGACAGCAAGTTATTGCTATTGCTCTTCGATTGCTATAATGGGCCGACAAATCCTTTAAACCTTCGTCTTTCACACCCGCTTTACGTCCGTAATCAACTCGTTTCTACATTACCACCGACATCTAACTAGATTATTATTATTTATTGTTTACATATAATCGAAATTGATCCACATTTCCTAACGTAGTACCTCTTGAAGTACATTAGAATATAAAATTAAAGGATAATTTTCGAGATAATATATAGAAGTGCCACTAAATGAGACAAAAATGTAAGGGTTTTGGACGATCGTTTCAATTTGCATGTGAATATGTAGGGTGGACCCCCACATCGATTTCTGATTTTAATCAGAAAGGTGTGATCAACATCAGATGGTCAGTATTCACCCTGACAAGACAAGATTGGCAAGGAAAATTCTAAATTTCGTGAATATTGACGACGACATTTCGTTGATGCAATTAGCATGATTCTAGGCACCAATAGCGTCTCCTTTCTGTACCACGCCTCGTTTGCTTGTTTTATTATTTTTTCGATTTTAAATTTTTATTAAATTCATAAACAATTCAACTAAAAAATCAGAAGAAATTAATAAAATGTAAAATTGGAATTGAGTGTACGAGACAAAATGTTAATGCTCACACCACAATGAAGTTCCTTTATCTTTGAGGAAAACCAGAGAAGAAGAAGATTTATATGTTTTTGTACTGTTTTACTCTTTTTAAGTTGAGAATTTTCACCCAAAAGAGAAATGCTGAGACAAAGATTAGAGTAAGCAGAAAAAATAACAGATAAATTAACCCACGCTTACTCGCCTATTCAGTGAAATAAATATCAGAATTAATTCAATTGATTGGTTTGAACTATTTGAAACGGTAACATGCAAATTTTAAGGGTGGCACTTAAACAGTATTAGAGTGGAATGAGGTTAGCCTGTCTGATGGTTGTTGGTATCTTAAAAAGCTGATTCCTGACGCCATTTATGGACGAGCAACGGGGTCACACAAATCCCTTTAACCTCCGAAATTTAACTTTCACTCTATTGAAAGTTGCTTAATTGAATCCGACGGATAAAAAAGGTATACGGCTTAATTATATATTTGGTCATCCGTAAATGTGACGGACAAAGCAACTGTTTAGATTTTAATATGTTACAGTTAGTCCATCTCGAACTTTGATGGACGACACTTTACTCATCTTTTTACAAACTACTCTTTAGCAATGTATGTTTAGTAAGACATGTCTGTTGGCTCATTCTTCGAATATTTGGCCTTATCTCCGATATTAAGAGCATAATTAAATGATATAAATAAATTCTTAATTCATATATTAACTTTTTCTTCTCTCAAACCCTTTCTTTGTGAACGAAAAAAATAGCCATTAAAACTAATTCAGATAATTACTCTCCTAGTTTACTAAAAAAAAATTCAAGAATTTGAGAGAACGAAAAGAGTAGCCATCAAAACTAATTCAAAAAATTACTCTCCTCGCTCACTAAAAAAAATTCAAGAATTTAAGAGAGAAAAGATCAAAATGAATTAAAAACTTATCATCACCCCTCAATTACATTCTTGATCTATGAGACAAGGTCAAGTGTTGAAGGAAGAGAGAAGACAACAAAAATTGAAGTAAAATGTATCATATATATATATATAAATTTAACTTTTACTCTATTGAAAGTTGCTTAATTAAATCCGACAGATAAAAAAAGTATACGACTTAATTATATATTTGGTCATTCGTAAATGTGACGGATAAAGCAACTGTTTAGATTTTAATATGTTATAGTTAGTTCATCTCGAACTTTGATGGACGATACTTTACTCATCTTTTAACAAACTACTCTTTAGCAATGTTTAGTACGACATGTCTGTTGGCTCATTCTTCGAATATTTGGCCTTATCTCCGATATTAAGAGCATAATTAAATGATATAAATAA
>JAWDEX010000003.1:6731316-6769515 GCA_035221805.1 Trichilia hirta | reverse complement strand
ACAGGATACAACGTGAATCTTTTAATTTTCCAGGAGATAACATTGCTCACATATTAATTTCAATTTGTTTATTAATTCACGAGAGAGAGAGAGAGAGTGTGTGTGTGCGCGTGTCATTTGCTGTGTTGAAAATGAACATGAATTATAAAAATACAATCATAAAATAATATTTTTGTGATACACATATGATAGAAATATATATAATTTTATTTTTGTAAATAATTAATAATTAATTAATTCTTTATAAGCACCCATTGCGTGTAGTCGAATGGTTTTATTCTGAGAAAGTATTTGTATTGATCCTGAATTCGAACTTCTTGAAGTGTATTTAGGTGTAAGAGTTTAGTGCAGTCGGAGTTTTATCCTGTACTTAGTACCACTATAGTGTAATTCTTGTACATAATTTTAATTAATTCAGGACAGGTGCTGTGTGATCTGCGGACACGTACCTCAAAAAAATAAATGTCTGGCCTATATATGATCGGCCAATATAGTAATAACTGAATATAAAAGTTTTTTTATCATTCAAAAAAAAAAATTCTTTATATATATATTTTTTATTAACTTGTACATTTGTTTATTTATTTATTTAAGAATATTTGATTTATTGTTTGTAATAATCTCCTAGTATAAATTGAATCTCTTTAAAAAATTAATTAATATTGTAAATTTTTATCTATTAATTTTTAATTAATAATTATTTATTAATTCTTTATTTTCTAGAGAATTTTTAAAATTTATTATTGACTTCATTAAAAAAAAATCATTTCACCTATTAAATATCTAATATATACTTATATAATTTATATTTCTGTATTTGTAACATATTTTTAAGTTATAAAATTTCAATAGATTTGATGATATTTGAAGTTAAAAAAGAATAGATGAAATCGACTTAAACATAAGCTTCATTAATTTACGTCTAATTCATACTATAGTTAGAAGCTTATATATATATATATAAATTCTTGTTTCAAATAGAACCTACTTTATTTGAAATTAATTAAATAAATAATGATATAATTGTATTAGTTAGTTGTTTTATAATTCATATAATTGTATTAATTTTATATTTTCATTAGCTAATAATAACATATCACGTCAGTTTCAGTGTGTATAAAAAATTTATGACTCTAACACGACTCCCAATCAAATAAATTGAATTTTATTCGTCTGTTATTTTTAAGCAATTAATAATTTATTAAAATTAATACATTTTGAATGATTGTATTTAAAAAGAATGGTGTGTACTTTTAAGAAAAAATGTCTTCAACCATTTATTGATTCGTAGACTAACCATTATGTTCGATTTTAGGGTAGACAATATGGTCAATTTGTCAATATTCATAGTCATAAACATACAACACATACTTTTTTTTTTCTTTTTAAATAAAAATTTAAAATTTAAAAGCATAAAATCTATGAAAAAGATACCGTCCGACACGCAAGAATCCCTTGTGTTTAGGAACTGTCCAAGAAAGTAGCTACCGACAATCCATTCCTAATTTCAAATATTCTATTAATAATCTTTTTAACCTATATATATATATATATATTACTATTTGTTTTGGGCTTCAAGACAAATGCATGGATGGTGGATTGCTCGCTTTGTTTTGTTGCTAATTTTAATACATAGAACTTGGAATCTTGGAAAACTAGAGTTGTTTCTACATGGTTGTTCCTTTCTAATCATACTTACTGCTTGTTTGGTATGACTACTTTAGTGGTAGAAAAGTTTTTTTTTTTTTTTAATACAATTTATTATTATTTATTTATTATTAAAGAAAATTTTTTGGAGATTAAAAAAATATTTACGTAAGGCCACCTCATTTCATGTATATTTTCAAACTCGAAATTAACTGAGGGCTAAAAAATATAATTTATAATACTGCAAATCAATCCATTTAATATTAAAAATTAAAAATATATATTTTATAATAGAAAAAGTCTAAATTTGGCACTTCCAAATTTTGTTAAAGTTTAGATTATTTGAAGTATTTGTATTTTATTTATTACGACAATTGCACAAATTTTACTAAAAGATGTACTTGAAAATTAAATAGTTATTTTTTTTTTCAGTTATAAAATCACTCCTCACAAAAGATCTACTCTAAAAAATTCTATTTAAAAACCTATTTGAAAGAGACAAAAGATATATATATATATATATTAAATTTAAATACTTTCAGTTATTGAGATTAAATCTTGTAAATAAATTAATTGTCGTGCATTTGTTATATATATTATATTTCATTACTGTGTACTATTGCTATAATTTTTTCTGATGTATAGACAAATTCCATGGTCCCAATAGCTTGCATTACGTTGATTCATCAGTGAATCTCAAATGAAGAAAACAAATTCGCCGACAGTAATGAGAAGTCAATTGTGAATAGCTGAAAGTAAGCATGACACTGATATGAACTCAAATTCTGGATAATCATTAAACACAAACTCCATCCAATATCAATGGCGGTGGTCGTCGAACTAGAAGGCCTTGCAGGCATTATGATTTATTATAAAGAGAAAACAGAAATATGCATGCATGATCATTCATCATAAAGGAATGGAAGGAAGGAAGATAGATAGAAAGAAAGCTGGAGAGAGTTTAATTGTGTGAAATCAAAGCAAACGCAAAGTAAAAAGAATATTAATGGTCAAGAAAAGGGGGCGCCTGTTCAATTTTTGTTCAACTACCCTAATCCTAATCCATGCATGAAGAAGAGTCATAAAAGGTTTCTCTCGCACTCGTATGGCATACTGACACATACACAAACAGCTTATGTGTGTTTGTTCATGTTTGTTCCCCACTTAAGGAAAGAACAAAGTTAAAACCCCGTGACACGCCCGGCGGACACGAAGGTGTGAAATTGTTTCACAAAACCCAAGGTATGAAGAGAAAAACAAGTTTTGCACTATCATATTTGCATGGAAACTTGTGGGTTCATTAATAGATTGTACATTAACGACATTCATTCAATGAACCATAGTACCAGTATGAGAAAGGCTGATGTGTCTGACTCCTAACAGAGTAGATAGATGGATGGATACAAGAATCTCGACCAACCAATTTTGAATTCAAGGGCTGCATTAATATCTTTGACTCCGGTGGGAATTATTCAAGAGAAGAATAATTGTACATGAAGAATTTGCATGTCATAAGTTGGAGTCTTGAAATATATGGAATCCTTTCGCATCAAATAGGAGTGGCATTTCGAAAATTGGCAGTTTTTATGTTGTGTCAATAAATTAAATTTTTTTTTTTTGTTAACACACAAATTTTATTTATTTATTAATTATAGAAATAACTTTTAATTTAAATATATTTTATTTATTAATTATATTATTTATTTAATACAAGAGACAATTATTTATTTATTAAATAAATAATTAAATGATCTGATTTATACTTGGGAGGAAGATAGCTTTCATATACTCCTAACAAGGATTTTAAGTTGCATAGAATAATACTTCCGGATCATGCTTATAACTAAAACCACAAATTATTGTAGTGGTAGAATTCTTATGTGATAAAATAAATATATGTTTGCAATTGCAAGTAAATAAATAACAATGGTATATAAAAAAAAGGAGTAAATTTTGACATAATCCAAGGAAAAATTGTACAAATATGTTAATGTATATTCTTAAAACGTTAGGTAAATTTATATGAAAAGTCTAATTCTAACTCAATTATTGAAGAAACCCATCACAGTTTTACTTTCACATCATCAAAATTTAAAATTCTACTTCAAGATTCTCATTTTTTTAACAGAATTTATGAGCTCTAAATCAAAAATTAAATTTATTAAATTATCACTCAACCTATAGCATTCTATAAAAGCGGACTTATTTAATTATCAGACAAAACTATTAACTCAAATTCAATATCAAGAGAATTTGGACATTTACTTTTGTTAGAAATTAACATAAAGATAAGTCTTGAATACATCCACTCCACTGAATCGGACGACGGCTTATCACAATGAATGACGTAGCACGTTTGTAATTGTTGATTTTGTGTAAGATGGGTGTATCCGAGACTTTTCAAACACAAAACTAAAATTAATAGATGTATATCATCAACTTATGAATCTTGTTGAAAGATAATTTCTGATCATCTAATATTCGATATATAATATGTCCCTTCTTGATTAATTTTCTAGTTACTGCAGCATCATGTATACAATTTGAATAATTAAAATTCCTAAATATGTCATTTTCTCATGTGTTAAGGACCAACAATAGTATAAATATTAATTCATTAATCAGCTATTAATTTTTATAATTTTTAAAATTAATTATTACATCTTATTTGTGATCAAAATTTAAAATAATAATAACTATTATTATTATTATTATTATTATTATTATTATTATTATTATGTAATCTGTAAAAAAAAAAAATTCAAGCCAATTTGATTTCAAACATGGAAAATTATTAACTAATTACTAACAAAAAAATTTTGAAAATTGTAAACAATAGGATCAGACAAACCTGAAAAGAAGTCGTCATATAAGGAAAAGAAACAAACGAATCAAAACCAGAAAAAGAGAGAAAACCAACAAGTTGGCTGGTTATGGTGGCCTACTCATACTGCTTACCACTCAGTGGTCGCTGCTACCGCACGGACACGAATACATAATACTGTACACGAGAAATTACAAGGCAAATTACGATGGTGGACCATCGAATAGAAATAGACACAAATACATGAAGTCGATGGAGATCAATTAGACTTTCCATTTTTTTTAACAGCATGGATATCATCAATAATTTAAAAGGTGCCCATTCGTTCACAAATATTAGGATAGACATGAATTCAGATGATAGACAGGCTGTAATGGAAAGGATGGATTGATAGACACCCTATAAACCCTATCTTTGCTTTAAATTCATTGTGTTGTGTTTATTGAATGATTTACTTTTTGGCCCATTGAAGAAAAGAAAGTGTAAAGAGACAAAACAAAGTACATATTGAACGATCAGAATCAGATGGAAAGTAAAGAGATACTGCAAATATATATATATATATATATATATCTAAGATTTTATGAGGGCTTTTCAATTCAAGAACGCAGGGGAAGAAAAAAGCAAACAGGTTATACATATGCATACACAGTCTCTATCTTTTTCTCTTTCTTCCTTTTTTCGTTTTTCCCTATCAAGCATAACCCTAACCATGTGCTACACCGGCAAACGCTTTTTCCAATTGAGGAAGCTGAGACATATAAATAAAAACGAAAAGATGATCGACTTAAATCAGTAGCAACTTTATCTCCAGCCAGCGGTAAAGCTGCTGCTGCCCTACTGTTGTTGCAGTGACGGCAGAGATTACAGACATGCTAAAATTTCAAACTTCAAAGCGAAGCAAAGCAACACCCATTCAGATATTATCTATTTTTCTGTTACGGGTTACTCATAATTATTCAGTGGGTGTAACGGTAATGAAAGAACTCCATTAATGAAACCAGCAGCTAATAAGCTTATGGGAAACCGAGGATGGAAATTCAAGTCAAACACAGGTGTTCAATTTCAAACAAAGGAAAGAAAGTATCATATCATGCTGCTTTTCTCTTTGATTACTTAATTTCAAAGTGATAACATTGACTTTAAACATAAACACTAGTCGGTAGCTGGCTGGCTAGCCAGTCTACCATCAATTACTAATACAGAATTTAATTAACATGAACAAGAAAGAAGGAAAGAAAAATCAAAATTTGAAATTCAAGCAAACAAGGTAATCAATCATGGAGTTGTGATAATCAAAAGTACTAACCAACACAAACAGACGACAATCTAAAGCTGCAAATTCAGAAAGGCGGTGGTGGTCTTGCAGTTGGAGCCCATATCACATCCCCACCACCACCCAGATGACAACTATACATAGACATCCCACATGACTCTCCTCCTCCTACGTGTCCACCGCTCTCGGCCCCACCTCCTCCTCCTCCGCTCGATCCAACTGGCGAGTGTCCTTCACCGCCACCTCCTGAAACAGAATTCCTTGGCTCTTCTTGCACTGGTAAACGGTGATAAGTAGGGTTGTTAAACGTCGCGGCGATCACGAACACCGTCCCTGCTGCAACTAGAGGGCCCACCACGGACCCCCCCACGATCTGCCCCTGAGGACCGGCCAAAGATATTGCGAATATGTTCGGTACAGGAGGACACGCAGTGTTTTGAGGCAAGAACGTCGCCGAGACGGAAAGAATGTCGAATCTTCCGTGGAACGTTATCGTTGAGCCAGGAGTTGCAGAAGGCTGACGGAGAGTGACGTTAGCGACAGTTCCTGAGCCGGTGAGTACACAAATTCCGATACTTTTGCGTCTGCAGAAGCTGGATATAGTTTCAACGACGTCGTTTCCGCCAGGAACTTCGAGAATGTAAGGACTCATGGCGGGTTCCGGCTCACGGGTGATGAAAACAGGAGGCTTTGGCTTATTTTTGGAACCTGGAGGTCTGCCTCTTGGACGGCGAACAACTTCGATAGTAGCTCCATCACCACCGGTAGTATGGCCACCGTTTGGGTCTTGCTGTCTTGATTTCCCGGCGATAGGATTGGTTGTGGCGGGAGAGCTATGGCTGTTTGTTTCTTCTTCTGAAGTCTGAGAATCGCGTGAGAGTTGGAAGTGATGGGAGAAAGGATGTTGTGGGGGATGAAGTTTGGAGAACATGCTGGTGGAGTTTGTGTTTTTTGGCTCTACATAATCACCCTTCATATTTGGTTTTTTTATAATTCTTTTTTTTTCTTAATTTAAAAAAGAAAGAAAAGAAAACAATATTTTTAAGGAAAAATATATTTTAAAATATGGGTATCTTAATCAATTGGGAAATTGGACACGAAGATTGAATTGATTGGTTGGTAAACTGGTTTTTTTGGTTTTGCTGTAAGGTGTGTAATAAAAAAAGAGAAAGTAATCAAGGAGATATAAAATGGGAGAATTGGCAATGGACAGAGAGACATAGATACGGAGAGAAAGGGGCGGATAGCAAGAAGCTAGATGTTTAGGTATTTTTCAGATTTGTTTTATAATAAATAATGATAGAGACTGAAATTGGAATTGGAGAAGGAGTTGAGTTGGGAAGAGAGAGAGAGAGAGAGAGAGAGAGAGAACGAGCTGGGTGGGAAAGAGTGGGTGAGCATGGAAAACAAGTCCCTTGTAATGGCGCCGCTGGTTGGGGACTAAAAGAAAGTTGGGTCCAATTGATGGGACATAAATGTCAATTTACAGTTGAAAATTAGTGAAAAATGAAGGCAGGCATTTGGTAACCGCATATCCGGCCTTCATTTTTTCATTTTCCTCTATCCATTCCTTCTCTTTACTTGTGTTTTGTCGTACGTTCTTGCAACAAATTGAAGATATGTGGGGAAAAAAGATATGAGTCGTAATTTGTTTCGATCTTGGGACCTCAAACCTATTCGACCAAGAGGATTGATAGTGACAATTTGATGTCCTTCCCTTTTGGGTTAATGGAGGATAACACCCTTTTAAAATCTTTCCTATTGTCATGAACTTTCCTATTCCTGTAGTTCGAGATATAAACGGATTTGCTTTGCAATATCTCGATGTAGCCGCTTTCTAAAGTAATGCGATAGGAGCAAAAAATGGTTGTTTTGTCCTCTATAAATTTCAAGACTCGGCTCACTTAGTTTGACTATTAGGGTTTCATTTATTTATTTTTATTTTTTTGCTTGATATTTTTCAGTTTGGAGTGCAGTTGATCAATAATGACTTTTTTATAAACTGTTTTTTAAGTATTTTTATGGTTTCATTTTCAAATTCAAAGAAAAATTTGAAGCATGATAATCATTTTGCTTAGGAATGACGTTTGTAAGAAGGATAATCCAAAACCTAAAACAAAGAAATTAAACAAAAATTGATACGACTTTATTCATTCTCCTTTGTTTTTTTCTTTCTCCACAAATTTTTAACCAACCAAAATGTGCAAAGTAAATATTATTTTTTAACATTTTATAAACAAATCAAAATTATCTTATAATCTAATAATTTTTTATTTTATTAAAATCTTTAATATTGTATATTTTATTATTTCAACATACTATTTATAGTTGAAAATGGCAAAATACTCATAGAAATTAGAATATCTTAACAAAGATATTTTATAACAATTATGGCAATAAAAGCAAAATTATCTATTCAAAGCTGTGGGTGAAAGTGATGGTGAAGAATGGGAAAGTAAGGAAAACATTCATCCATTTATGGGAATTCATTTTTTTTTTTAATTTAATTTTATTATTATTTTGAATTTCTGTAAAAAAAAAAATAAACATGACTTGCTAAGATAATTACATTGCAATCACCATGCTCTTGTAATTGCTGTAAGCTTCTGGAAAAATATTTCCAGAATTTGAAGACAGAGAAAATTACAGATTACTTCAGTACAAATGCATTTAAAAGTCAAAAATTGTATGCAACAAAAAGGTCAGAATTTTTTATTTTATTACAGGATCAATGAAAGGAACATACAGTCTATTTTAAAAATGGGTAACTCAAACATTTATTTTAATTATATTATAATACAATTCGCTTGTAATATTTCATATTTTCCCTCTAATTTATTTTTTTTTTAAACGGGGTTCATTTGATCACTCATTTTTCTGTAGAAGCTCATTGACGCCAACATCAGCACATTTATGTATGGAAAATGTAACCATCCTCTGTTTCACAAACAAGTGATGGAGAAACTGGATTTGAGTGCATTCAAAGACAAGAAAAACAAAAGCATCCCACGATCCTATTAAGGGGAACCTTGAGAAATTAAAATATGTAATTATACATATATTATTAAAAAAAAAAAATTATGTAATATAAGATTGAAGATGACTGCAGAACATGAAGAAGCTCTGCTCTAATCTTATTTTTATAATTCTCTTGTTAATTCAATAATAATTAATGAATAGTTTCAAAGAATGAGATATAAATGAAGTCCCGAAGCAGCTTTTCAATTGGGATTTCGAGATATTTGTAATGCGGTTTCTATTAATGCTTGGAGTAACACAAAAAGAATGACGTGTGGTTAGGATTTTCAAAAGGGTTTATTTACCCAGTCACTCTGGCCTTAGCACGTGAGAAAAAAAGGCCGAAAGCAAAATGTTGTTGGTTAAAAAGGAAATTAGGTAAAAGAAATTGAGACATGTCAAAAAGAACGAAACTTCAACAAAAAGTTAACCAAGGGTTAATATTTACCAAAGGATTTTTTTTTTTCTTAATTGTTGTTAGATATATTACAATCCAATATAGACAAATTTATTTATCTAATGGTTGAGTTCTGTTAACAGAACTCGATGAATTCTGTTACCACACCTCCAATGGAGTGTCAGCTTACTAATCACTTTGACTAAGGATTTGGTTATTTTTATAAATTATAAATTAGATATAAATTTTCTATTATTTTAAATATTACATATCAAATGTTTAATAATATTTTTAAAAAAAATTATCAATTAAATCAATGAAAAACACATCTAGTATATTCACGATTAAATTTGGGAGAATTATCATAGATTTACCCCAAGGTTTTATTTCTTTTTAGAGAAATGACTAAAATTAGAAAATGGCCCTAACACATTGGAGTGATTAGAATTAATGATTAATTAATTTCCTTAAATTTTAAAAAATAATTGCATAAAAGATAAAAATACCATATATGAAATTTTATTAAATCCATTAATAATTAATAAGAATTGAGTAATTATTATTTTTTTTTTTAATTTTGAGAAAGATTTTTATATTAATTTGGGAAGAGTTTTTAGTTTATTTTTTAATATTAGTTTATTAAAAAATTTACCTTCCTTAAGGAGAAGTGTCAGCGAATTTCCTAAAAAATGTGTGAATTAAATTAAGAGTAAAACTGCAATTCTAGCTAAATGTTATATTTACTTTGTAATTTGCATAGAGAACGTAGACCAGTAAAGTAAAACGTGTTAAATTATTATTATATTTATGCCAATGATTTATTTCGTATTTATCACTCTCAACGTGGTATTACGATTTGACAAATTCTCCAGATGGATTATTTAATTTTGATCATCACACATCGAAGATTTAATATTAAAGAGAATTTTATTTATTTTATTAAAGAATTGCTAAAGACTTATTTATTTAATGACTTAACTGTTTTACTAATAAAAATGAATTTTTTAATATTAAAAGTACTTTACTTTTCATTTTTATGTCATTTACTTATTATAAAAGAAGAATTTTTGAACTATTAAAAAAATTATTTTAATTTTATTGAAAGAAGTTTAAATTTTGTTAGTTTTTAAATTATTTAAAATATTCTCATTTTATTTTAAAAATTTTCTCTTATTTTTTAATATAATTTTTAAAAATTTATTTATTAAAATAATTACACAATTTTTATTAAAAATTATCTCTGAGAACTAAACAATTAATATTTTATTATTAAAAATACTATTTTAAAAACACTCTACCTCCAAATAGTTTTACTTATCTACAATTTGGGGATCTGAAGGTTCTTATCTTGTTTCTAAATAGAGGTTAGCTGAGTTTATAAACTAAAGTTACACGCAGGGGAATCATCTTGCGTCATGCTAGGCTATCCATAGTCAATCAATAGATTAAAAAGCAAAAGCAAAAGCAAAATAAATAAAAACATTTTTTCGTAATTCACATTGATTGGTCACACACAGTTAGAAGAAAATTCAAAATTCATGATGTAGAAGGATATATTCTTAGGGATGAATCATGAATGCCCAATAATTATATATCGGAAGAATGAATGTGTTAATGGTAAACCAATAAAATAAAAGGAGGGGCGGAATTTTATGCCTTTACGCTAACAAGTCGATATTAATTCATATTCTCATCTCAGTAAATTGAATTGGAAGGAAAGTTTAAGGCAAGTAGATTATAAATATGACGACGAGATAAACTTGGAGCAATTAGCAATACATAAATAAAAAGATGTGACCTTTGTTTCGGCCCAATTGCCTGTCCAATATATTCTGGTGGATATACAGGGATTTTCTAAATTTACGTGTTATGGATAGGACCAATGCAAATTCTTCGAAAGTGGAATCAAATCGCTATTAAGATTCGTTTTCTTATTGGCAATTATGAGTATTTGACTTCATCTTCATGTGTGAAATTTGTGTATTACTAATAAAGCAGAATAATGAGTCCTCTAAAACTGGATGGATGATCCCATTTGTTGTTTACACGACTTTAGAGTAATAATTCTTTAAGGACGTACCAAAAATAAGAAGATAAAAAACACATCAATGACACAGAAAATTTCCAACTACATAGCAAACACGCATCTGCATAGAAGAGTTATCGTACATGGAAAACTAAGAGGAATATATAACATCCCTGCAATCCCCTTTTATTTATTACTAAAAGATTGCAGAATCCTTAGTATAGGAAGTACAGAGAGTGGAATTGAAATGCTAGTGTAGTGTAGCAGTTGAGTGCGCCGGGAAAAGAACTAAGGAGTGGTAGGCAATGTGGGTTTCTGGAGATCAGGGAGATGAGGTACAGGCGGTAATTCAGGCAGTTTGGGCACCTCAGGTTTCGTCAAAGGAGGTAGTTCTGGCTTTTTCAGAGCAGGGGAATTAGGAACAAATGGAAACTCCATCTTCGGAAAAGTAGAAAGATGAGGCAGAGGGGGAAGTTCAACATTAGGAAAGGGTGGTAATTCAGGCTTAGGGAAAGTTGGAAAGGTAGGAAGGGGTGGTAATAGCGGCTTCGGAAACTCAGGAATCCCAGGAATTGTTGTGTCTAAAAGGTGGCGAGAGCCAAGGACGCCACTGCTGCTGATGAGCAACAGAGCGGCGAGCAACAGAGTCAAGAGAATGGACGAGTTCAGGTGGGAAGCCATATCAAAGTCACTTTATGGTTTACAAGAAACAGTTTACTAAGGTATTTTATAGAGAATGACACCACAATCAGGGCTGTTAGTTCAACTATTCGTCTATTTCTTTAAACGAATATTAAACGGGTTGATCCATCAGCTTGCTAAAATTAGCCGAATTTTATTAATGTCAACATTAGTTCACCTAATTAACGTTAATCTTCACTAAAACACTACCATGTGGCAAGAGATTACCTGTTAGTTTGCAAATAATTGAATCATTTACTTTACAAATAATATCCACCCAGAGACAGCTGTTGGAAAATCAAGCTAGATTACTCAATATAACAGGAATTGATACAAGAATTATTTCCGTTAAGCCAAGTGTAGACCTTCAAGGTATCATTTAACTGGAACCATAACGAGTAGTCAAAAAACGACAGCACAAAAACAAGATATATCAAATTATCAGGAAGGAATAAGGCGAAAATTCTACTGTTATATCCGGGCAACATATGAATTGGCCTGAGTGACATATCTGACCCATCGATACGGATTATAAGTACTGGATTTCTTTGCTATCTGCAAGTATTTCACCTGCATCAAACATAGTATAAGAGCTGGTTATCTTCAAAGGCACTTGAGAAGTTCAAGATAGTTTAGCCCTCGGTTGCCTTAATGCTTCTATTCTGATAAATTGTTATTCAACTGATTTCAATAGAAGGAAGAATATAAAGATTAAGATGATGCTTTAGGATTTTAACTTTTTTATTTTGTCAAAAATTAAATTTAGAAACTTCGAGCTAGTTAGCAAAGAATGTGAGTCATATCATACAGACAACTAGCTAGGAGAGTGCAGTATCTTACCTGAAGCTTTGATGCATTGTACATTGGTATCGTGAAAGTCATGTTAACAGGTCCAGCTTCCTTCGTGATATTTCCTGTATCACAATGAATATAGCAATGCAAGGAAGAGTAAAAGGAAATCATCATGTGAAGGAAAAAAAATAAAAACTAAAACATCAAATATGTAGAGGCTATCACATGGAAATTGGGGGAAAAAAAATAAACTTTCCCGAAGGATTTTTGCCAAAGTCAATATGCAGTACCATGTGATTCCTGTGAAAATGTAAGCTTTGCACGTAGTGTATGTTCAGATCCACCAACAATCTGCAACGTACGATACCTATCAGTGGCTTGCAAAATTTGGACAATGCACAGGCAAAAACCTACCACACTCCCAGTTGATGAAATTATTAAGAAAAGCAAAATACTGAGAGATTCGGTAAGGAATTATTGCCTTCTTTAAACCCCATTCGAGTCTCTTATTAGCTTCCTTGAAATCTGTTTTTTGCCCGACCGCTCCAGGTTCCAATCCAAAACTCACTCTGTAGAACCAATAATCCAGAAGAGTGAACTCGTATGCAGTTAGATCTAAATAAATACAAAGCATAAATTGCATAGCAGTAGAATTGTTAAATCTCTTCAAACTCAGAAATGATAAAAATTCTCTAAACCATTTACTATATTCACGGAGTATAATCTCCTCTCCGAGGATCAACAAAGGTAGTATAACCTGCCCGAATTCATGATCTAAAAACTGATAACCAATGATCTCTAGACATTTACTAATAAGTACACAAGTTCACTTTCTAGTTTTTTGTGCACTCATGCACAACAAGGTCATCTATCTATTTTCTGAATATAAGCAGTAGACTACATGGCCGATCAAAATACTCCAGAAGATCTAAAAAATCCAGAAAAGCATTAGCTGTGGCTATACAAATACATAGACAACATTTTGAAAATCATAGAAGCAAATTAAATACTTTAACTGAACGCATTATCTCATCAATAATTCCAGCACAAGCAAAAAATATCTTTTGAGGTTACATGATCAAATAAGACACAGTTCCTGAAGATAATAGCACCTGGTAGTGTATTTTGGCACTGGCATTTCTACAACAATTGTGTTGGCAGTAATGCTTGAAGAGAATTCTGCACTTATTTTAATAATCACTTCAGCCTGTACAACAGAGCATCAGATTTTAAGATTTGTTAAACATCACATTTAATCATGGTATAGGCCAAGGCACAGTTATTGCACAAAAAAATTTACTAGCATCAGGTTTCCTTGTTTCCAAATATTCCATAACCAAAGACAATAATAACCTTAAGGGCTCCTGCTTCTTCAATCAAAGTATTGATACGAAAAGGAGGCTTGAATTCCTGGGTCATACGATAGTTCATAACAGGAAATTCACCATCTGGTGGAACCTGACAAAATAAGCAGGATTAAACAACTTTTTATCCAATAGCATATAGGACAAATTATCTCTTCAATTTACATAAAATTATTCATATAAAATAATCTTAGATCCACTCACCAAAGACAGAGTTCTGTCAATATCAAAACTATCAAGACGTACAGATTCATGAAAATTACAATCATCGAGTATAACAGCTCCTGACCCAGTTGAACTTCTGTAGTCTGTCACAGTAAGCAGAATCTGATGAGCTTTCAAAAGGCTTTGGGGTTTATTGGGGTGTTAGGGCAGGGGGATGGGGATTTTAAGTTAAATTATTAAGAATGTTTAAACATATGTATAATAAAGAAACCACAAGGGCATTATACTGAATATTCATAGCTCTGATATTATCCTAGATGCTGGCACAGAAATGAAAATAGCATCTTAGAACAAACTTCAAAAACACAGCTTCGGCAAAGGTCAAAAGATCATAATGAAACTGTAAAATTGTTAAGCACATAGCAATAAGGGTGTGGGTTACAAAAGTTAAAATCTTCATATCACTTTTTTTAATATATACTTAAAGTGTAATAAAAAACTTGATAGTCACCTATATTGCAAGAAAAGTCTATTCGGAAAATCAACCAAAAATACACAATCAAAGTCAAGAGCCAGTACCATAGATTGATCTCCCGCCTTTTCCTATGCTGAGGTCCTCATTAAGAGCTAATCGAATTTCCGGATTTCCAGTGAGATAGCTCTTCATTTGAATGGTGCCATCAATTTCAGAAGTCAGAATATATCCCTGTTTAACAATCATTAAATTGATTAAAACTGGAATTGATAATAAAAGACTAAAAAGACAGCACAATAATTAATGTCAATGAATATACATTGAAATGAATAAAACAATAAGAACATAAACATTGTGCATGAACAACAATACAAAAGAATATAAAGGAGATACATGATTTAAGAATGAAAATCCTTCCAGTATTAATCTTAGAGATCAAGAGTACAGAGCCATTATGTTTGTCTTGCTCCTAGACTGCTCATAAATTTTGAGAATCATCTTTGACTACCGTACATGTAAATTGTCAGGGTTGATTTGATTAAATTACATCACATATGCATCTTCTTATCCTATAAAAGAAAATTTCTAACACACGTGCAATCACTAACATGGAAATCATTACACAGAAATTGGAGTTGGATGAAGATTTGAATACTGACACTTGAGCTGAATATCACACTGATTTTCTCAATTATGTCCACAAAAATTTCTTCTCTCTTCCTACCCCCAGGCTCATTTGCCACAACAGATTTAGTGATGGCAGTTCCCGGCATTCGTTTGCTCCCTTGCTGTATGAAAATCCAAACTCTTGTGGTTAAGTCATATCATGCATGCATGTTAGCTATCAAGTTAACCACGAACTTGTGATTAAGATTGATTAGACGACATAATACCATAAAAATGGCAGCCGGGTTAAGAGGTTGCAGGCGTGCGGCATCAACCACAATTGGCTCATTAAACACATAGGACTTTAAAACCTCTGTAGATGTTGTTTGCACATAACCAAAATCCTGGTGGAAAAAGCCAATAGTCAAGATTTGAAAAATATCAATTTTGAGAGATCATCAAACATCAATAAAGTAACAATCATAAACAATTTTGTAAGAAAATAATATGAATATTTCTTAAACAGAAAGAAAACAATTAATACTTCTATCCATTGTAGATGGGTATCTATTAATATCCTGTATGCTGGTAATAATCCTAAACAACTTGCTACTATAGTATACTAAGCCAAATTTCAGACATGTTGACAAGAAAAGTAAAGCAATTTCCTAGCTTGAAAAGCATGAATACCTTACTAATCTACAAGTCAGCACTAACAAGCAGATGATAAATATGACTAGGGTTAACCTTTCCAATGAAACGGTAGATTAACAAGTAAACTATAAGCTTCACAGGCAGAAAACCTTTGCACTATGCAAAAACAATATACCACCAAATGGATATCAAGAACACAAAACTTACAATGACTTCATCAAGCAACTCATACACAAGCACAAAGTTCTTTCGCAGTGAGTCTTCATTGAGAACCCCAAGGTAATCTTTGATGACACGAGCTATCCTTTGTAGAAGCTCCAAGACAAGAGATGGTGACACATTAACCCTTGTGGTCGCAACAAACAACAATCCAACAACTTTCACATGAAAGTAGTTCACACCATCCACGTTCTATCAATAAAAAACAATAATCAATTAGAAACATTAACCCATTAACCAGTAAGGCATACTTAACAAACAATGCATAATTAGAAACGGAAGTAACAACACTAAAAGATTCAAAGGTAAATTCGAATAAGAGAATTACAGTTCAAAATTGAAACATATTGGCAGAATATTTTGATCCGATTTGTATAAGCATATTGCCTAACACTTCCATATTAAGATAATACCTACAAAGATAGGTGGCGCCTCATCTTCCCCATCCTCTTTCCAAAACTTCACTTTCCGAAAAAATATCTCGGCACTTCCTTTCTGTACTTCGCCTCGATCTACAATGACAAACATTAGTAACTACGATTTTTTAAGCCTTCAACAAGGTCCAAATTTTGATCATTTTAGAGCTTATTATGACTTGATTCGTGCCAAATATAGTTTAGTCGTAAATCAATTCAGATCAACAAGTGTTAAAATTTAAATGATTGAAGAAACAGGTTGGAAGAGAAAATTAGAGAGACGGAACTCACAGTCGCGGAAGACGATGTTATCGCCTCGTTGAGAGAGCACGAAGAACTGCGAGATCATATTTTCTCTGCAAAATTTAACCGAGATACAACACCTTGCTTGGAATTGATGCTTGTTTGTTGATGAGTTCGTCTGGTTTGTCAATTTGTGCGCCCATATGTAGTTCCTGTTAAGTATACTTTAAACCCTTAATTATTGTATAATTAAATTCATACCCCTATTTAATTGTACTTTACCCCCTACGATTATTGTACAATTGAATTTATACCCCATTCTCTTTTTCTTTTCCAAAATCTACCCCACTGTTTTGATTGGCACATAATTTATATGTAATAATATCACGACATTCAAATTGCAGTTATAATTATTCTAGATTAGCCATAGACTGTTCTCTACGAGAGAGAGGATTTAAATTGTTGAAGGAATTTTTTTATTTAGAAGAGGGGATTCAAGATCTCTAAATTGTTATACTAATACAAAGTGAGATGGTCAATAAATCACTGCTTACAATCACAAATTGTGGGGTAATTTTATTTACAGTAGGAGACTGGTTACATTATATACATCTATGATAGTTGCAGTATAATGAGAAAATAGCAAGAAAAATGAATAACTCAGGACCAAAATGAATGATCTTTGATTGAGCATCTGCCCCCTTCTTCTTCATCGATGCTACTTCCTTTGTAATCAATTGTCCATTTCTCAAATGTACAATTCAGAAGATCATAGTATCCTCCATGAAGAGATAATAACTCTTTCTTGACTCTGTCTTTTATCCATGGGTATGTTAGCAAGTTCAGTAGTGAATGTTTGATTGATTCCTGTCACAAATTGAATGAAACGTTTACTCAAAAGTGTTTCCAGTTGATAACCAAATATTTTTGTTGTTTGGAAAGTACTGTGTACGACTATTAATTAATTTTTAAAAAATGAATTTGTAATGTGTTAGTTTATGGTGTTGAATTCCGAAGACAAAATGCAGATGTGCAGAGCAAACCTTCTCACAATGCCTGCATTGTTGGTTAAAGCTAAGGTTGGCTGCATAAGTTTTCGTTCTCAACTTGGCAACTTTGGCATTGACAACCCACTTTTCAGCTAAGCTTCTGAAAAAACAAATGAAATTTTCAATGAGAAAGCTGAGCAACCTACCAACAAGATCTAACTAGAAATGACCATCAGAAGCAGCTGCTGACAGGAAAATGTCAAGCATTATATATAATGAAACCTTGATTTTTCGTCACCATCTTGCATTCTCATAAGGGCTTGGATTCCTCCACAGTCACTATGGCCAATTACTAATATATTTTCAACCTACAAAAAGGCATTAACAAATATTCATCCATATGTGCTAGATCATAAACACATAATCTTTATATTCAAGAACAACAAAATTTCTGTCTGCTAGAAATAGAAGATTCAGTACTTGAGCTCTAACTTACTTCAAGTGTATTCACAGCAAACTCGAGAGCAGCATTAGTTTCTGATGGACCATTCTGCAATGATAGAATAAAAAACAGGAATAAGTTCTGCCGTTCAAACATTCTTATTGCAATTTTTTTCATATTGTTTTTAAGACTTCAGCCATACCTCAATTGGGGGAATGAGATTAGCAACATTGCGAATCATAAAAGTTTCCCCAGGTTGGAGTCCAAGGATGTTAGAGGGACATACCCTAGAGTCTGCACAAGCAATCACCATAAACTGTTCTCGAACTTGTCAATTTAAACACAATTGAATTGCAAAACAACAGCAAAGAGTACTTAAAACAACATAAGAACCAGTCTTGCTAGCAATGATCACCTTTGGAGTTTGAGCTTCTGCAAGATTTCGAAAATACTCCGACTCTTTCCTGTCATAATTAAGCATCAAGTTATCAAAACAGAAGAAAACACTTTTATTCTCAAAGAATTTAAATATTCGCACATACAAATATTTGTTCTTCTTGAAGCTTAGAAACCTCTGGTTCATCTCTTCAAAAAAGTCCTTTCCGCCATAACTTTTGACCATATCTTGCACTCTATAGCTTGCACCTACACGAGCAAGTGCTGAGACAGTGCTTGAACTCTCGGATTTCAAAAATGGGTTTCTGCTATAAATACATACTTCGTCATAGTTTGTGCCGAAAGCAAAAGTCATAGTAGCAATGATGTAAAGTTTTGTGAGCCATGTTCAAGCTCTGATTCTATCTAAAGAAACATGTTCTGTCTGATGGCTTGACATTTAATTAGTTAGATACACTTGCAAATGGTCCTCTGGGGTTTGTAATTCTTTTACTAGAAAGAAATGAAGTTGTTACAATACGTGGGATGACAAACAAGACCAAAAAAACAGGAATTAAAAAATTTCATTTCAGCCCAACTCAACAGAAATAAAAACTGTTCTTGTACTTACTTGATTGAAGAAAAAATTCCTTTTTGGGTATCACAAACTTTCCCCAATTTCAACTGCGAAACCAAACATGTGTAAGGCCCAGATCAAGAGGGTAACGAGTTTACAACAGCAAAAAGTTTTTCAAGCAACTCACTGCGTTTGACCCAGCTCGCAAGTTTCTGGGAAAACCAGTAACAGTAGATTCAATGGAAGTTCTTAGAGCAGCCATAGATGAAATAATAAAACGAGATTTCGAACCTGAATAATTACAATGAGCAAAAATGTATCGAAAACTTTTGAGTTTGTGTACCTGGGATCATTTTACTTGAACTATGATAGAATTCTAATTATTGTTACTTACGGATTGGCCAGACCATTTCTCTTCCCCCCTTTGCAACTGGAAAGTCGTTGCCCGTTAATGTCAACCTATATTTATGCAGAATATATGGAAGTATTTTGCTAGAAAAACTGAAAAATTGAATAATTGAGAGGTGAAAGGCAGACACACAGGCTTATCCAATAATCAAAACGCCAATGTTTATCCAGTCTTTGTGGGATATGCATTCGATTTCTTCCGTTTTTTTCCTTTTTCAAAATTAATTTATTTAAAATGTGAAATAGAGCAAACGTATTCAAGCGAGCAACAAGAAAATCCGAAAACTACTAAGGATTTTTCTGACATACAGCATTCTATTTTGTGGTAAGTTTAAAGCTAAGAACGTACAGTCGCTTTCACTTTCCCAAACATAAATCATAAAGAATATGGTATACATTATTATATATTTCGTATTGTATTTTAATTTTTCAATACTTTCTTTCTATCGACACATTAGAGGAGCAACATTATTTTTTCGTCAAAAGTAAATATAAACATAATGTAAGCGAGTTTATATTCATCAACCGGCCCAACCCCTCCCATACCAATGGACCAGAATGAAACACTTTAGACCAAAGCCTCATAACCGTCGTATTCACCAACCGGTCCACCAACACCAGCCCGTTTATTCAGTCCATAAATAGAGATTATCGATAACGTCTTTCAAAGCTCTCTTCAGCACCGCCATCTCCTCCTCTCCACCCCGTCCCACACACTCCATCACAACCACGACGCTCTTCGTTCTCCCTCCAACCGTCATCATCTCGGCTCGGACCACCCTGGCCCGTACGGATGATATGGCCCTCATCAAATCCCGGTTCAAACCGGGTCTGTCCTCACAACACAAAGTCGCTTTGATAAGCCTCCCTTCAATATCGCAATAACTGAGGATCAACTCATCCGATTCCGCCGGAAACGGCCGAGACTTGTTCCCCGATCCACTGCTGCATGAGTTCCAATCAAGTCCTACCATGTCTGCAGCTTGTTGTTTCAGCTCCTTCACTTGATGCACCACCTCTGCTAGCAGCGAAGCTTTGTTTGTCTGTTTGTCATTACAAAAACACATTATAACTACGGACATGTCCTCGAGATTTGGCAGAAACGAAGATACAGAGATTAACGGAGAATTTTACTTTGGTTGTGTTGGGGATGATAGTACGGAGAGTGGAGAGGTGACCGTCGATACGCTGCCTGCGCCTCCTCTCTGCTTCCTTGTGACTCTTGCATGCTTCCGACGTCGATTTCTTCTCCACCTTTGATGCTGAACTCATGATCGAATCTTCGCCGTTGGGTAACGTTCCCTAGTTGGGTTGTTGAACCAACCCGTTCTGATGTGACCAGTTCTGATCGCCATATTGATTTTGGAAAGGAAACATCTTAATTAACCTTATAATAAAATTTCTTCTTTCTTCTTCCTTCGTCCTGTTAATCCATATTGATGTGTTGTTTCTAAAGGGAAAGTATAGAAAGTAAGAAGTACTGTAGTTACAGGTAAACTAAAAAGGAGAGAGAGAGAGAGTGTGTGTATGTGCCTTTAACCGCCGCTGAGCTAACTGTTAAAAAGGGTTAACAGTTAGGATCGTAAAATTTCAGAGACTGGATCAAATTTTCAAAAGAAGTGAATACGTGTATAAAGAAACAGAAGAGTGGTCAAATGTATTCCAAGCTCATCATCTAATCATGCAGTAAAATTAAAACCCACTTATTTTCAAGACCGACTTTCAGTTCGAAAGTAATTAAACAAATATTATCTTTATAAATTGTTTTCTTAAATTGAAGAAATGATTATTTCAATATGTTCTGTCGCGCACTTGCTCAGCTAAGGTCAGGTTTCGTGGCGATGGGCTAAGTCCAACACATGTAGCGGGGTGAGTCATGTGAGCTCATTCCACCATTAATTGTTCTAGTGGGTGGTGAAGACCGGAAACGGAAGAGTTTGTGTGAAAAGTAGAAACGTATTGCAATCATTTTCAAAATACAGTACGTCACTTATAAATGAAAGGCGGCCTCAAACAGCTTTTCTTTTGAAAGCAGAATCAAAAGTGACAGCATGTTCTTGTTATTGCTGTTCGATAGCTATTATGGACTGACAAATCCCTTATAGTTCAAACCTTCAGCTTTCACACGCCCTTTATGGCCGTAATAAACTCTTCTCTACATCAATACCGACGTTTAACTATTATATGATGATGATGTTACATTTTTAATTGTTGCATTCAATCGTAATGAACCACATTTCCTAACGTACTTCATGAAGTATATTAGAATAGAAAACGAAGGGATAATTTTTCGAGATATATTATATATAAAGTGCCACTAAATGAGACAAAATTGTCAAGGGTTCGGATGATGGGTTCAATTTGCATGTGAATACGTAGGGCGGACCCCCATACTGATTTCTGATTTGAATCAGAAAGGTGTGATCAACATGAGATGGTCAGTATTTCCCCAACAAGACAAGTTTGACTAAGAAAATTCTAATTTCCTGCATTCTGATGACGGCATTTCGTTGATGCAATTACCATGATTCTAGGCACCAATAGCGTCTCCTTTCTTTCCCAAGCCTTGACCCCCACATCCTTATTCGTCTCATTTTATTATTATTAAATTCCTCTATTATTCAACTAAAAATTCGGAAGAAATTAATCAAATGTAAAATTGGAATTGAGTGCATAGGATTAAACGTTAATAATTAGGCCACATCCACCATGTAGGTTTTTTTACCTTGGAGGAAGAAGTCCTGACTGACCCTATATGCCAGAAAATGACCATACCTACTTTCCGAAGTCCTTTTTTTATTCCAGTCGGCAGTCTCTAATCTCCGAAACTAAATGTGGACCTAAAAATTTTTATGTTCTTGATTTGCACTGTTGAATTCTTTTTGATTTGAAATTTCCAACCAAAAGATTAAAAAAAAAAATGGAAGGTTGTTTAGTAAAAAAGACTTATATGCAAGATCTTTTATGGAGAAGTTAGGACGAAATCAATTAATTAACTTCAACTCAAGCATTTAATAAACTAATTAACCAAGTTATCTTAATTGGTTTGTATAATTTGAAACAGATATATCGGAGTTTTGGTACATTTTAATAGCATAGCATGCCTTTAGCATTTAAGCAATAGTTGGGTGGAATGTGGATGGTCTGTGACGGTTGTTGGCATCTTAGAAAGCTGTTTCCTACCGCCATTTACGGACAAGCAACAGGGTCACAACAAATCCCTTTTAACTTTCAAAATTTAGCTATACTCTATTGAAAGTCCGAGGCTTCCCCTAGAAGAACCCCTAGCAGAAAGGCTTCATTGCAACCAACAGACAAAAAAGGGATATGGCTTAATTACGTACTTGATCCTATCAAAATGAGATAGACAAAGGAATTGCTTAGTTTTTCTGTCACGGTTGGTGATTGGTTTTCATTTCATCTTCAACTTTGATGGACTATTTGTAGTTTACTTTCATCTTTAACAATTCAGCGTCGTTTTGAAATGTCTCGTACGACACGTCACCTTTTGTTATACAAACCTTGTAGTTCTGTCTCTAGCAAACATGATTTCCCTTTGAATTAGAATGTTTACTAACTAATATTTCATTGGCATGGATGGAGGAAAATAATCAACCATGGCATTGAAATGCTAGCCAAAACAACA
The DNA here is from genome assembly GCA_035221805.1 of Trichilia hirta. Classification (NCBI taxonomy): domain Eukaryota; kingdom Viridiplantae; phylum Streptophyta; class Magnoliopsida; order Sapindales; family Meliaceae; genus Trichilia; species Trichilia hirta. The sequence continues at coordinate 6,746,275 of JAWDEX010000003.1, read as the reverse complement.
GTAGACAAGAGGCATGAGCATAACAATTAAAGAAACGTCTACTTGGCAACGCTTTACAGCAAGATTGTCAATCTCGAGTTAGACAGAAATCCAAGACAAACACCTGGAAAGGAATTTGTGCAATGCACTACACAATTTGTTGGACAAGCATTTCTAGCCAAAAACCTTCACAACACCAACGCAAACTTGCATTTAATGCACAAAAGGATATATGATAGAGCTGCAAATGATCCTATATGGTTACCGAATTGGACAAAGACACATGATACTAGAGATAATTGTAATCAATTATCAAAAGCTCACATAAACTTGATCATTTTTACCATATGGAGATCCGGAAGGTGCAACCAAAGCGAGACTTTGCATCACTCTCAATCTTCGTGCACTAAGTTCATGAGATTTATTTAACAAGCTCATTGCCTGAAAACAATAATCAAGATAATAATCAATTATTGCAAGGGGAGGTAGGGATGAAAAAAGAAAAGCAAGCTTCTTGAGGCAATAGAAAAGAAGAGTAAAAGGGCTCACAGAGCTGGGGCAACTAGGATTGTGCTTCTCATCTGGTTTAGGGATTCTGCTTCTCGTGTACCCATTATGCATAGAGATCTTGCTCATTCTTCTTTCCTCATTGCTTGTATTCTTTACTCTCTTCTTTTTTTGCACCTCATCTTGCTTACAAGATTTGCTCTTTGCTTTTTCTGCGGTGCCTTGGCTATTTGACTTCAGTTTCTTGCGCCCCTTTCCTTGCTTAGAGTATTTGCACTTCACCTCTTCCTCAGCACTTGGTCTATTAGATTTGTATTTGCCTTTTTGGTAATTTACAACTTATTGAGTTCAGTGAGTATAAGGCATAAGCTCAGGATACAGAACGAGCAGGAAATACTGTATCTGTGGTGATCTCTATAAACACTGGAATACAGGCTAATGCTTTGAATGCCTATCTAGACTTACCAAATTGAACATGTTATATATGTGACACATTCAACCGAAGACACTAAGCGGTAGTCTAAAACAACAATATAGATTTACGAGACAGTGTATTCATAATTCTGTTGATTACAGCAGCACAGTGAACAGTGTCATGCCTATCCTAGAAAATTGAATTCCTCTACGTACTGAATTCCGAAGACAAGTTCAAAGGACTAGAAAAATTGAGAAAGAGTGCATTTCTATCCCATGCTGACACTTCATAGCTATTTGACATTAGGGCTAAAGAGCCTTAGCTTGGGAAGTTGACATAATTTATCAGCAGTTCCATGTAACTGTTGCTCTCGGTTAAAGCAAAAATGCTGCTTAATTAAATACGAATTGTGATTGAATTCCAGCTTATCCACGCAATCCCATAGCAAGTCCCAAGCAATATGGAGGAAAAAGAAAGAAATTAATAAGAAATCATGACTGTGTGTGAAAACTAGCTACCTTTAGATTTTGATCCTTTGCCTTTTGAGCCAGATTTCAAGCGCAAAGAACTCTGTTTCCATAACCAAATGGTAGAAGAAAATGTACATTACAAGCATCAAGATTATTTAGGGGTAGCTGAAACAAAGATTAAAAGAAGAAGGTACCTGCTCCAAAGATTTCTCAAATATTTCACGATAGGAACCACTGTTTTGTTTGAGTACCTGATCATTTGAACAGAAGAATCATTGGATAATTTTTAAAGAAAAAACAACATGAAAATGGCACACTAAAGTAGAAAGGCCAATCAAAGTGATGGTTCTTCATATCAAAACTTACTATCTGAAACTTTGAATGACATTTAATAGGATCTGCATACAAACTGCACACAAAAGTATGAGACATGTTAATCATTGCAAGTGCACGAATGGAGTAAACAGAAACAGTTAATCAAGGAAAAAAGTACTAACTATTCATAAGTTCCATAAAGTCTGACAAGTGCTGCTCCCGCTGCTCTACTAGAAGGTTTGTTGCTTTCACTAACAGTGTTCTCATTAATAACCTAGAATATAAATTAAGCAGTCAAGTATCTGTTGCCAAATTAGTATCGAATAAAATTAGTGGCACAAATTAATAATATAAAAGTTTTCCTGTGAAAACACTATGTAAAATCAGTAAATACAAGACTTGCATACCTGTGCAGGCCACCACAAGTTACCACGGAGCTTCACCCAGACACAATCCCCTGGCTTGACCTCTCCTTCCAACTGCTTGACAACAACTTTCTCCCCATCTTTCTCACTATCATGATTTCTGCCACCGGGATTGCAATTACTTCCCATTGATTGTCTTCGAGAACCTAAAGGATCAAGTTTCAGAAATAAGCATATTAAAACATACATTGTGCATCACCATCTAGCATTACATAAAATAAAAAAATGAGAAGCAAATTGACCCTATATCTTAAATCTACTACATTTATCTTCTACTACTGTATTAAAGTACTAACTTAAAATTTGCACAAAGAACGTCAATGTTAATCCTCATTTCAAGGTCAGAAACAAAAGTTAACTCAACGAGAACACATCTCACATCATCAAATCTACGGTTTATATACTATGAACCTTACCTTATTCAAACAAAGCCACAAAACTGATAAGAAAAATTTTCTTCTTTACAGACAGTAAAATAACCAAAAAAATAAAAAATGAAAAAGGCAATGCGGTCCCTAAGTCACGTATAACTCTCGGCAAATGGGAATCTAATTTGATCGCGTTCCCATGTCTGATAAGCAGGAACAAAAATGAGGAAACGAAATTATAATTGCATTAGCCATGCTATTTTTGCTATCCATTGATGCAAAATATTTTCTTCAAGCCCACAGTATACGCGCATAAAAGTGTGTCAAAATCAAAAGTTCGATTTTCTTGCCAAATTTTCTCAAAAACCAGAAGGTGGACATACATTTCACAAGCCATAACAATTTAAAAAAGGAAAGAGAGAAAAAAACCCAAGTGAAACTCAGCGAGTTGGGTGGTTACAATTTTGCTGCTTTTGCAAGGGAAACAGTAAAGCCAAAGGTGGTCTAAGCGGAAAAGAGACTGCTTATCACCCCAGATTCATGTGAAGAGCTAAAACATCAAACCGGGGTGAAAAGCTAGAGAGAGGAATCTCAATGTCCGCGCAAGAGTGTCTCGAAAAAGGGAATTCACTAATCCAGCAGCTTTTTGTTTCAGGTTCTGGGTGACAGCTAAATTTTGTGAGTATCCAACAAGCCAGTACTATTTTTTTTTTCCACGGTACCCAATTTTTTTAAATATTCTCCTAATATAGAAACTTTCACGACTCCATTGGGTTCACTATTAAAATTCAATTTCAAAATTATAATTCAAAATCAACCAGAGGTAGTAATAATGGGTACACATGTTAACCTTTTTTAATTTGTACAATTAAATAATTTAATTATTTTAAAAAATATATATTTTATTCTAAATTTTTTTTTTTAAATATGTTTTAAATGAGTTTATTGAATGGTAAAAAATTGAAATATTATAAATATTTATTATGTAATGAATGCACCAACTAATTTGATTTATTTTGAAGTAAAAAATTTAGGATCAATAGTATTGTTATTACTTTAATTTACAAGGTCAAAACAGTCATTTCGTGATAATGAATAGCTTACATTCGCCACGATGCGCAGTTCCTCCGCTTAGTTTGTTCCTTCATTCTTGCACATTTTTCATTCCTCCAAAACCCCTTCTTAAAACTCTCCGTCCGACCCTCTCGCTCTCAAGAATTCCAGGTTAGATCTTCTACTTCCTCTCTTGTTAATTGCTCGTGTAGGAATTCTTAGACAAGGAAATTTTTTTTTTTTGAGTTCTACTGTTCTGAAGCAATCAACTTCCTAGACTAGGGATTGCATTTTTTTTAAGATTGAACTGTTGAAGTAAACACAATAAATTTGGTCTGTCAATTCATAATTTGGGTCGCTCAACTAGATTATATGCCTATATAGTTGAAGTAAGTTCAATTTATTCACAAGTAAGCGATGCAGTTCATTTGTTTGCTTTAGTGAGTTCTTGATGATTTTTTATTGGAAGACTTCAGAATTGAACAAAGTTATGTTCTTACTTAATGAATGCAAAGCAATTAGATTGACTATTGTTTTGGAGATTGAATGATGAGTTGTAGAGCACAATGGAAGCTTTTAGAAACATACATTTGTTTTTAATTTTGCTGGTGAAATTTTTGACTAGATGTGTCTCAAATAAGAACTAGGTTTATCGTTGAAATTGATTATTATTGAATTTGAATTCATATCAAAAGATCAGTTCATGCTTCAGGTGTTTTAAATCTGTTCATGGGTATGCAGCTACTGGGTTTTTGCCTTGACAGGTGAAAGGGATAAGGCTCGATATTCAAGTTTTTGTTTTTAACAGGAATGGTGGATCCATGGTGGTCACTGTTAGGCGCAGCAATACCAGCTGTGATTGTGGGCCAAGCTTTGAGGATGAAGAAAAGGAGAGCGGAAGAACAGAGACTGAAGAGTGCAAGAGGGCGTGAGAAGAGCTCTGATGATATCTTTGTATGCGAGAGGGTTTGTACTTCAAAGAGGATGCTAAAGAAGGTTGGTTCATTATCTAAAGACCCAACCATTAATAGTTGTGTCACTGTTTGTGGTGTTTCTGAGATGGACGCATGTGCTGATGCATGTGCAAGAACTGTTTGTGTTAATCAACACCAGGTGCCCAATTGGAATGACATCTGTCTCAGGAAGTGCCAAAGTGAATGTCTTAGGTTATCGAATTCCTCTGATATTTCATCATAGGGTTGTGTTGTGTTTCCTTCTCTACAATTTGGCTTGGCTTCCTGATAAATTTCCTGTAGTATACATTAATTTCATGAAATGATAATACATGCATTCCATGGGTTTCAATTATATCTTCCTATTGAAACTGCGCTCTTGCAATAAAACGTTGAATCTGGATTATATTATTTTTAGGTCCAATATTGTTCATAATGTGGATATTTAGAAAATATTCTTGTAATGTAGAAAATAGTCAGCCATTTCTCTTTATTATTCTCCTCTTATAAGTCCCAAGATCCAGTATTGTTGGAATGAAAGTGATGCCTTTCCTTGAGTCTAAGATATAGGAACTATTATTCAGCCACTGACCTGTTGGACTATAATGATTCAAGTTGTGGTAATCTGGTGGATGGGGGAAAAGATTACTAGATGTCAATTTGTTTTCACTTTCTATCTACACAATGCACATTGATGGTTCTTGAAGTAGATTCTTTTAGCCACTCCAAAGAACTAGTATGTTTTGATGTATTTCTGACTTTTGCATGAACTGAAACCGTCCTAACTTTGTAGTCGGCTTGGAACAGTTGGACAATTGGGAAGATTCTGAATGCAGTAGTACATATGTATTCTCCAGATGGGTTGGAGGGGAGATAATTGAGTTTAATTTGTAATTGTGCTTGAAGGGAAGAGTGATGGGGTGGGTGCTTTATAAAGAATTGGGTATGAACCCAAATGAATAGATCAGAACGATGATACATATATGTGGTTGTGTCTGTGTTTCAGTATAAAGCGCGTAAATTGCATCTGATAATGCTTATGGAAACTTCGGTTTGCTGCTCAACATCAACGAAGAAAATCCACAGTGCTATAACTTAAGTGCGCTTTCAGCTTTTAAGGTTATCTAATCTTATTTACAATGCCCGCAGAGGTTAAGGCTTACTATCTAGACCATTACTACAATGAGCAAATTCTTTGGAGATGCCCCAACGTGCTTGTAATCTTGATTCCGATCAAGTTGATGAGATGCTTGAAGTTCATAATGAGGTCAAGAATTTAGTGTTATAGGCTCTTGATTTCTGAAAGAACTTGTAAAGTTACAAAGGCAGTACAAAGCTATGCGAGTCTGAAGGAAATTTGAGAATTGAGATGTATTCAATACAATGATTTTCCAGCCACAACAGATTAGGCTTTGTTCAATTATACACATAATGACTGCTACCAGGACCAGATTAGAAGTTTGTAGAGGTCTCAGAAATCACTGAACTATCAAATCCCAAATTTCTGTACCCAATTTCTTTATTATTCAGTTATTGTCTGCTGAGAGGCTGTGTGTACGATACTTCAAAATTGTTCAAAACAGCCGTGTTAACGCCTCTGTTTTCCAGGTTCCCATCTCGAAAATTTTCCATGCTTTTCATTAGCTCATTTGTACCAAAGACCCTGCATGCGTTAATCAGGGGAAGCATGCACTAGACATTCTTCCTTTTTGCGGAAACATATCATCAGCATGCTGTTTCTGCCAAAAATAAAGTATCACTATGATGCAAATCAATTACTACTTGAACTCCATTTTGGGAATAGAAATCCGGATATTCAACAGGCCATGATATTCCAACATCCACAGCCAGTTCATAACCAATAATTCGACAATCGTCAACTGCAATGTTGGCAAAGGAATATGATTGTAACAGATTGCCAGCATCTAAAACATAACAAATGGCCCACGATATCAAATTAGCTGCAGATTATAGATTACCAACAAGACTCAAGAACTCTGTGGATTTTCCCACTGATTTATCAGGAATGAAGAACTGATTTCTCCATTGATTTATTAGGAATGAAGAATTAATTTCTCCATGGTGGGCTAGAAAACTTCCGAACATGATATCTTCCAAAGAATCAAATTCAGTAGCTCTAACAACAAAGATCTCAAACGGATTTCAATTACAGTTCAACAACAGACCTAATCTTAACAATTCAATACACCTTATACTAGCAACCCTCCAACACCCACATCGAACTCAATAATTCAGTAAATTTATGCTCCATAAAGAGTATCACTGAACAAAAAGCTAGAAGCTTAATACTTATAAAACAAGGCGAAACCTCATCATTGTTTTTTTTGCATATAATGCGGCGATCAGACACCATAGCATAATGACAGATGCACCGCCGTTCTCTTCCATTGATTGTATAGCATACCATGGAGCTCAACTGTCTAACAACAATAGATGCATAATGTTCTGTAACATTTCAATTTCCATCATTATAAAATGCGATGCAAGTATCAATGTCACCATCCACCCATGAAGCCAAAAATGCCGATGCTCAAACTAATCTTATTCACAGACATTTAGAGAAGAATATCCGCTAAGAATTAAGCTTATCACGATTTAACTGGTAAATGACAATACAATAACGAATTAATGATAAACATATGGACTATAACATGAAACAACCAAGACAGTGCATTCAACTCGACATTATACAATGCTGAAATCAATGGCAGAAAAAATAAAACTGCTGCATATCATCATGTTTACATCTACCAAGCAGTTAGTTACAGCAAGAAACAGCTACAACAACAGTACCTAGAAATTTTACAAAATCAGCAGCTCCATTCGTTGCGACTAAAAAACTTTTCTGTAGCTACTTCTATGAATACATGCGCCCAAAAAACATTGTAATTGGTCGAATTGTAATGCTGATAAACTTTATAAAGGTCTAAATAAAACACTAGCCGGGGCTACAGCGGATTCTTCCTCGGCCTCGCCCTCTTCTTAGGTGTCACTCCAAAAGTATTTCCATCCACCTTCGGCATTGGTGCCACATCAGTACCACCGCCGCTATTCCCACCAGTAAACAACGGAGGCATCCAATTTGGAAACCCAGCTGTAACTGTGGCTGCGGGCACCCCACCATTTTCCGAATTTCCAGCAACAAACCCCAGAGGAAAGAACCCCCAGCAACAGTAATACGCCTCCTTCCCTGGAACAAGAGGCGGCAAATTTGGAATCAACGCGGCGTGAAACCCCCTCTTACAATTCTCACACCTTAAACAACAGTTCTCGTAAACTCTTGGATACTCGTATAAGATGTAACAATATGGACACGCGGTCCAGAAACTCGACAATCTCGACCTTTGATCCTCCCCGTGCATACTTCTACTGTTGTTATCGTCTCTGGGATTATGTCTCTTTGTATTACTCGGCCTCTGGTTCCTCCTCACAGGCAATTTACCATGTTGCATGGCGTCCGGATTGGTTAAATCAATCTTCGCAAATAGACTTAGCTCGTGATCGTAAGGCGATTTCTTTCGCGTATCGGATAACACATTCCACGCCTCCGCCACGAGAGTGAACGCTTGATCTGCGAAAGGATACTTGTTCTTATCTGGGTGTAACAGCAGAGCGAGTTTACGATACTGTTTCTTGATGTGATCCCGATCGTCGGTTCGATGGTCGATTTGCAAGATGGAGTACCAGTCGAGATGATTGTTTATGCGCTTGTCTGCGGCAAGGAGAACGTCAACCACGGCTAAGATCTGATCTGAGCCGTCGAGGAGTGGTTCTGTTTCTTGGGCGAGGATCGCAAATTCTTTTGACCCATTTAAATCGCGTTGATTTAGCAGTTTCTCGGCGACTCCGAGCAAGCGTTCGGCTTCAACTCTATTGGGATTTGGTTCCATTGTTTTTCCGCGTTTAGGTCTTGTTTGGTCAGTGAGAAAATGTACACTTTTTGATGTTAAAATTGATGTTCACCGACTCGTATTTGACTGTCACCTTTAGCGGAATGCACTCGCTCCTGTCATTTTAGCTTCTTTCAAGGGAGAAAAACAAATACTCACCCCTCTTTCAGGATATTTATTATAAACACGTGTTATAATTTTTTAAATTATCGTTTATTTTTTTATTAAAATATTTATAATAAATACTTCTTATAATTTTAAAAAAATAACATAAATTTTCATAAAAATAAATAATATTAATTTTTATCCTATAAATTCTTAAAAAATTAAAATTATTAAATTAAAATATAATATACTTATTTATATTAAATAATTTTTATTTAAATTATTAAATATTTTAAACATATTCTTTAAGACCATATAAAATTAATAAATTATTAGATAAATTATTAAATTATTTTTTTAAAAATAAAAATATTATATATTTTTAACACTTGTGAATATTCACTTTATTTTTAATTATTAATTTTAACAAAATTTGTTCCATTTAATTTTTTTTATTCAAATATAATATATTTAATAATTTAAATCAAGTTAAACTCGTAATTTACAATTTATTTATTATTTATAATATTTTAAAATTAAATTTATTAATTTAAATTTTCCAAATTATATTATGAAATATTTAAATTAAACACATTAAATATATAAAAGGATCATAATATTTTATATTATAAAAAACTTTAATTTATAATTTTATATTTATAAATACTTTCAAAAAAAATTATTAAATACTAATTTTAAAAAAAAAAGATTGTGCTTAAATATTGGACGAAATATATTTATATTAAAGGATCAAACATTTTGTATAAATGGCACTATATAGGTAAATTTTTTGAAAATTATACGATATTGTTACTATAAAAATTTGTTACTTGTCCACTCCTCATATATAATTACAAGAATACAAAACTTTTGACAAAAAATAATTTAATAAAATGATAGTAAAAAATTATAATCTAAAATATACTTTAATACCTTAAATTATAAAATTCTCTTATTTAAAATAACAACAAAGATATTTAAAAATATTATAATTTATGATCTTAATTTAATTTAAATTATTAAATATGTTATAATTAAACAAAAAAATTAGATGAAACAAATTATAATTAAAATTAGTAACTAAAAATAAAAAGGATAAAAATAAGTACTAAAAATTTAAAATACTTTTATTTTTTAAAAGATAATTTAATAATTTGAGTAGAAATATAGTCCTAAAAATTATATTTAAAAAATAGTTTAATAATTTATCAATTTAAGTAAAAATTATTTAATATAAATAAATATATTATATTTTAATTTAATAATTTTAAATTTTTAAGAACTTATATAATAAAAGACAATATAAATTTTGTCATAAACATTTTAATACGAATAAGTAATATTGTCATAGAGATGATTTGTCTTTCACCTTTCTTACGAATAAATACTGTTGCATTAAAAATAATGACAGATATCTATTTAGTTCCAAATCGTGACAAATACCCCCAATCCCTAACGTTGGTTAAGAATCTGTCGAGGCAAATATTATTAGCCCTATACTTTTAATAGTTTTAATTTTATTAATTAAAATTACCCTATACTTTTAGTAATTACAGTTTTATTAATAAAATTTAAATTTTAATTAATAAACCCTGTACAAATAAAATAAATAAATTTAGTATTTATAGAGAATTATTAATATATTTTTAAAAGATTTTTTTATACTATTTTGTTAAAAAATGTGTTGTTCTATATATTTTTAGTATTAGATAAAAATTCTCATTAAATTTAATATTCAAGAGATTATTATATCATTAAGTATTATACAAAATTAATACATGGGTTATATTCTTCGCCACCAACTCTCTAGAGAACTTTTTGGTGTCGCGCATAATTTTGAAGTCCTTTTCAATTTCTCTAGCTTGCGAGTTATGACCTCTGCTCGAGTCATTAATGGGTCAGTGTTTGGCGACATAATTCCATCTACTCTCTCTGAACAGTAAGTATGATGCTTTTGTGTATCTCCTGCCATTGTATGTTTGATGAATATAAAAGCAAGTCTAACCATAAGCCTTCATGCAGACTCGAGAACCATTGTTTGATATCAATTGTTATGGGGTTCTTTCATAAATTAGCTATATGCCATATGACGTGCCAAGTTTGACTTGGCTAGCAACTAACTTTTGCCTACGAGCGGTTCGAGCACGAATAACTCAAAACAATAACACACATACGAGCAACAATAATAATGAAGAGGAAAATGAAAGCACGCAGGCCAATGTTACAATGTTTACGAAGGCTTCAATCTTCGCTTTTTATTAACTCAGCAAAAAGAATATAAATCAATCACACTTTCTTGATGAATGCCTAGAGCTTTCTCTCTATATTGCACTCGTATGCCTTAAGCTCTTCCTAAAATCATTTTATATAAAGAAACCAACGTCCTTATTTTCGTAGGGTCAAAAGACAACTTGCTTTCGTACTACTAGTAACTTGTAGGCACATTACAAAGTCTATCACATGTCTCGCAGCTGCTACTTGGCTCTTCATATAGTAGTATTCAATTTTCTTCTTACATTACACACGCAAACTCGTTCGAAGAGTTTTATCAAAGATATACTCTATGCTAGAAACACAATCCACATACACTAAAACTCCTCTTGTGTGCTTAAGTAAGACTCATTCCCACTATTCTATCAAGAAGCATACTGCATACTGATATAATTACTAGTCTGCAAACTGATTTTTTATATCGATTCCACATTGATGGGTTGCATTCACAATACCCAAATTTCCTTGAGTTAAATCTGATATGATATTTTTTATGAATTGCCATAAGATTCTTTTAAGATTAGCAGCACACCTAGCGATATAGCCTATGATACTCAAGTTCTAACTTTTGACCTTAATAGTTCAACCTGAACAACCAACTCAAAACAACACCACATAAGCACAAAAACACACACAAGAGCAATAATAATAATGAATAAGAAGACAAAAGCACATAAACAATGTTATGAAGAAAGACTCTGACCTTCAATCATTCAATAAATCAATAATAGGAATACAAATTACGCACACCTTTTTTAGTGAATGCCTAAACCTTTCACTCTAGATTATAGTTTATAGAGGATGGGATTCCTTGAGCCTTTTTCAAAATTCTTTTATATGGTGAAATCAACATCCTTGATTTTCTAAAATCATAAAATAACTTGCTTTCCTGCTATTAGTTGAAGTAAGAATTCACAGGCACATTACAAAGTCTATCGTTTGTCTTGCACCTACCACTTGTTTTTTCTTGTAGGAGTATTCGCATTCCCTCTTACGTGACAAGCAAAACTCGTTCGAGGAGTCGTACCAAAGATATATCTTATGCTAGAAACACAACCAACATGCACTGCTACTCTCCTTGCATGCTCAGATTAGAATCATTCCCTATTGTTTTGTAAAAAAACATACTATATGCTTTGCAAATTATTTTCTCTAAATCAACTTCACTATGATGTTGCACCTACGACACTTAAATCTCTCTAAATTAGACCCAAGGCAATATTTTTTAACTTTTGAAAAGACATGAAAGTTAAAGTTGTGACAGTTACCCCTTCACTTGACAAGTTAGATATTTAATATTACTCATAAAATAATATTAGTTAAAATCAAGCTTAAATTTAACATAATATTTTCTATTATAAATTGCAAATCATCAATTTTTTGTTGTTGTTTTATCCCAAAGTGACTCGCACTATGTCCATTCCTATCTAATACTCTGTCAAAAGAGACATAACATGAAGTCATTAACGCGTACCAATATATTAATAATTTCACAATTTACATCATCGTACAGTTGGAGTTGGTAGTGTGGGAGAGTTGTAAGATGATGCCATTACTAGATGATGGTCAATTACAATGCACTGCCAAATCGTTGATGGTACCATCCGATTCAAATATAAGAATGCGCATTTAAGAAAATTAAACATATAATTACTTTATTATTTAGGCGTATAAAAATTTTATTAAAATGTTTTAGAAGTAAACTTAACTTATATATACGGCGGCGTTTGGAAGGGATTCCAGTAATGGAGGACACACAAGGCCCGTGCATCTGCATGAGCTGGAGAATCTGCAAATGAGTATGAGACAGTAAATATAAAGATGGATTGAGTTGTTGAGGGAGCCGTTTGGCAACAACCAAACCCAACTTCCAATCTCGAGACCAAACAAAAGGAAAAGTATTGTAATTGAAGATTGGGCTTAACGAGGTTATTGGCCATCACACTTTTAAAGAATCCTGGCCCATATATAAATTCCTCATCCTCTTGATAAAGCTGTTCGATTGGGAATACTTGAGTAGGCTGCTTTTACAAGAAGAAAATCGGAGACTTTCTTATTTTGATGCATTCAACCATTTTAGAAAAGATAATCATATCTGAGTTTTGTAAATACTTGTTTGTTTATATCATGATTTGAGTTAAAATAATCAAATTAAATAACTTCTAAGAGTTTGATTGAATAATTTATAATAATTTAAGAAAATATTTTTTTTAACACTCGCCTAAGAGTCTAAAATGAGTAAAAGGTTAAAAATATATTTAAATTTTATTCACTTTCTTATTTTAATTTATAAATTTAATTAACAATAAATAATTATTATAATATAAGAGCGTAATATCTTAAAATGAGAAATTTCATATTAAATTTTATAATTTTAAATTCTTTAATAAATAAATATTATATAATTTAAAATGATAGTTTAATATGAAAAATTGAAAATATTATTACTTTATTTTTAAATATAACCACAGCCTAGAAGATTGAGAGTATATTTAATATGAGATATTGCGGTTACCAAATTATTTTTATAAGATAAAAAATTTAAATATAAATAAATTTTATTAAATATTAATATTTTTAAATATTTTTAAAATTAAATAAAAGTTAGTTATATTAAGCATGTCTCAAATTATTATTATTATTATTATTATGTCATTTTAAAAACGATGAAGTACTTGACATTCTTGCAAATTGATTTAAAAAATCTGTCGGGATTTCAAGATTGTTGTCAATATTTTAATGGATGATGGGACGTACTCGTGCCACGGTTTCTGACATGTGTCCAACGAATCCTTCCAACGCACATCTTGAAATTTGCATAGTGCGCAAAATTCATAATTTCAATTTCATTTCCTATTCCATTCTCTATTGTCCCGAGATCAGGATCCGAATGCGATCCAATCAGGCGGCCAGTATGTTTCCTGATGTAATCCATTTCACATGACTTGGAATCCACGTGAAATTATTTCTCGTTCTGCACAAAAATGGATTACGTGTTATACCAGCCATGCGCACGAGTGTATTGGATAATGCGTATTCGGTTATCAATTCACGTTCTTCTTTTTACTACAACTAAAAATCAACCAGGAAACAGTTTGGTTGTCACGGGAAAAAATCTTGGTACGTTTATTTGCTAATTTTTTATTTTGTATATATTTATTTTATAATTTATTAGTTATTATTAATATAAATTGTAATTAATAAAAAATTACGGTGCATAATATAGTATTATTGGACGGTTCCATTGACTACTATGATGCTATTAAGAGAAAGATATGAAATTACAAAATTTTAATTATATTATTAAAACTTCCGCTTCTAATAAACCACTAATCTCACGTTAACAGATTGCACATTATAATGTGTGTGTCTATATATATATATATATATATATATATATATATGAACTTAAATATTTAAAATTGAATCAACCCAATCACGCTTCTCCGTAAAGTTAATAGAGATCGAATCAGAAATTTTTTGAGTCTAAGGATTGAAAGACTGCTAGTACCATTTAATAATTAGATGGTGGGCAGATTCCCCATTTTTCTCTAAGGTGTTATAATTATTCATCTATATTAAAGTTTAATAATATTTTATTTAAATAACAAAAATACAAAATAATTATTTACCTCTAATTTTTTTAAATATTATTTATAATTATTTTTATATTTTTATATATATAATAATAAAATTAAATATAATTATCTATATATTTTATATTATTGAAATATATAAATTCGTACCATTAAAAGTAAGAATTAAATGTACACTAAATAATTAAAATTAAACAATTTCCATCATTCATAATTTAAAAAATGTGGTATTAATATGTTTATTTTTTTTTTTTTACAATATTTCAATAGTTTCGGTGATATTTGGATTGACCATACATTGGTTGGTATTTTATTTTTTTAAAATTTTTTTTTTATATGGTAAGGTTATTTCATATTTTTTTCTCTATTAAAATGCTATTAGTAAAGTTGAGCATACTTCTTGTTCTAATTGCTGTTTAAATTTATCAATTTTTGTCTTAAGTTGAAGATTTTGTAATTATTCAATTTGTCGAAGATAATTGATATCCTGTTTTATAAATTCTATCTGTTTCTGTTTCCTTTCTATATTTTGTATATTCTATTCTATAAAAGTTTCTGTTAATAATTGTAATTTTTAGCCTGTGAAAGCAT
>JAWDEX010000003.1:6719719-6731216 GCA_035221805.1 Trichilia hirta | reverse complement strand
CTTGTCCTTGATTGACAGGACGAACGGGTTCTCTGTTATTTTCTGTTGGTAATCTTCTAGAGTGATGGTTACAATTATTTTCAGCCATTTTTATCTCAACTTTTGTCAAAAACTTTCTTCAAGCTAGCTAAAAGCCTTTTGTACACTTCTTATAGACGACACTAATTGTTAATTTCTAAATTTTTTTGAAGAAAAAAATTTAGCACACCACATAGAATATATTTTTTGACAGTTCGATTGAAGCTCTTGACTATAGCTCGAGTCGATAAATCTATTGGTGATGCATGTAAGTACCTGAAATCTAAAAAAAAAGAGTTAAGTGTAAAGCTGACTTTTCAGCATATAAATTCTAATACTTAAATTAGGTACAAGCTCAAAAATATGAGAGGAAAATTAAAAGATAGAAATTAAAGAACAGTGTTGAGATGTATTATACCAACGTGAAGGGTCAAATCGAAAATTTTTCAAATGTTCGAAGAAGATTGTCTTAAAATTAAAGGTCTAGAAGAAGTCCCTCTTTAGGGATATAAATATCATATTTATAATAATTTTGATACGTGTGATTATCCGAGAACCGAATCTAATTTGATAATGGATAGTGCATTTAAGCAGCTAACATATTATTTTATAATCATGTTTTATTAGAATAAAGTGGTGAAATAAATATTTGTCACATAATTAGTATAATGTACAAAACTTTTAATGTGATGGGATATTTTAAAAGGGTTTAGAGAGTGTATATTACTTGTCTTATCTGTTCTCCTGTTTTTAATAGTAGAGAGTTAAGGTTGTCTCGATATTCTATCTAAATGGGTAAAAGAGTGGATTACAGTCTCGGGTCATTCGAATTCGGTCTATCGATAAATTGTTGTCTCAATTTTACACGTATCGAGATGGAAATATGACTTTTAAAAATTTTTTTTTAAATATAATAAAAAATTTATACGATTAGATAGAACGAGCCTTAAAAATTTGTGCATAAATTTATATAGAAGCTCACTTTTTGAATTACTATACCTTTCACCACACTGCACTTTTTTTTCATTTTTTCCGCCTATAATTCATGTATAGGCAGAATCGTGAATATGTTTAAGAGTCATAAGCTACGATTTAAAAGTTACAGTTACTATAAATTAAATTGTTAATGACAGAATATAAGCCTACAAGTTCTTGATAAATATTATTAGCATCGTAAATATTTTGATGATTATTTTATTAAAGAAAAATAAATAAAATATTTTATACTTGCAAACCTATCTTAGTTAACCTCGGCTAACTTTTATTTGAGTTTATACTACATAGATTTTCGTCAATTTTTCGCGATATGTGTTTTCTCGTATTGGCGTTTATACTACATATGTATTCATTTTTCTTTCAATAATTATTACGTACAGATATTTTATAGTTATACGAATAATCATACAAACTGTATGTTGTTAAAATATTATATTATTATCTCATGTATTTTATTTTTCAAAAGTTTGTATTATAATCATCTACACTTATATTTCATCTTTGTAAAAGATTAAAAATTAAAATTTTAGTAGTCTATGAATTTTTTCATATTAATTAATGTAATTTGATGAATTAAAAATACGGATATAAGTATTTTTCTTTTTTTGTTAGTGTGAGAAAAAAATAATATCTATTTTTTGATTGATGTGACAATAGCTTTTCACAAATAGATGATTCCAATGCAGTCCTTCGTATCAATAAACATATATATAATAAAATAATTAATAGTTGAGATACAAATTAATCAAAATAAAAAGTCTCTTTCCCTTAAAAGTGAATTGATAAAAAATAATGAATTATCACATCAATAATATCTATTTTTTCGAAAATAAAATTGTTCCGGATAATTTTTACGGAACACATTTAACAATTTTTATTCTCAAATATAATTTATAAAAATTATTATTCAAAGTGTTTCTAGTTTTTAAATTAAAAAAATATTTTTTTTTTTATATTTTTGTTTTACGAATATGATTCTGAAAAGGGGATATTTTATATACCTCACCTCCTTTATTAAAACCTTTTTCCGAATACAAATAGACCATTATAGTATTGGAATGGTGAAATAACTTTGCTTTAAAGAAGATAATCAAATAAAACATAGATGGGTATATTTTAAGTAGAGAAAAAACTATTAGAAATTAAAAGAAATAAATTTGAACAAAGTCATGTAGCAAGAATTAAGCATTATTGAATTGAATCAAATGCAATTCACGATCAAACTAAACAAATTATAATATTTCTATCAATAAAACTAAACATTAATTTTCATCGAATACAACAATAATAATAATTTATATTTAACATGATATAAATCTTAAAATATAATAGTTATAAAATATCGTACATACATAAAAATTATAATGATATCCTAATAGATATTAATTAAATAGAATTTAAACTCAACAAAAAATAAGACAAAAATTATTAAAATTAGTAATAAATATATTACTCACATCCTAAGTAAATTCAAACTAAAAGATAAACAAAAAGGATTAATCCAAATTTTAACACTAAATTGCCACAACAAACTAAGAAAACAATTGAATCAAAAAACTAATTCATCTGTTATTCAATTAAACCCTTTGCGTAAATTTTCATTTTCATCTCTTTCAAACCCATATAACTTTTTCTCGGAAAAAAGTTCTTATTCCCGCACCGGTGCCTGCTGTCACGCAGTCTCTAATCTCCAAATCTTAGATTTCATACTTTTATATTAATCAAAAATTTCAATCAACCCGATAAAAAAAAAAAAAGGTGCAATTATAAAACTATCTCACCGTCTTACCGAGATTTGCTGTTAATATTCTCTAAAATTCAATGCTTACTTCCAAATAAGAAGAGGATGATTATGCTGAACAAAATTTCAACGGGGAATTCGTATTTTCATTATGATGCTCTAGTCATTTGTCGTCATTGTTGAATGACATTATCCTTCGCACTTACTAACATTTCGTCTTTGTCGCCGAGTATTACTTTGAGAAATGATTGGTTGAAAGAGGCTGCGAAATTCATAAGGTGATTAAGATTAGGACGCAAAATTGTTCTGCTTCTTCACCTGAAAATTGCAATTATAACCCCTATCAATCAAAGCCAAAATCAATCTCGCTAACAAAAGAAGAGAAAAAGCATATTCTAATTTAAATGGTTTTCTTCTCAAGACAATAAATAACAGTGAAGTTTCCTTTGTTATACAGAAAGGAAAATTTATACCCCTTTTCCAAAATTAGGTTTCTTTTAAATAAGAGATTGCAAAAAAGTATATTAATTGAATGTTTTGTATAATTTATTTTTAAAAATAAAAATATTATTTTAAAATTTTAACTACAAAATAACAACATGCAACTAACTATTATTTTATGAATCATAATATGTCAATTTCTATATAATAATTTGAGCGAATAATATGAATTTTTAACATTATTTTTGTTTCCAATGCATAATATGTATTGTTACATCTTTTTTATTTTTTGTAATATAAACTTAAAATAGGTTACTCAAAACTTAAAATAGGTTAAAACATTTTCTTGACTTATTAAAATTTTAAAACTCCAAACCTAAAATACACGTAATATAGAACTTGATTATTGCATACAAAATATCTGAAGGTTGTCGATAAATTGGTTTCTATTTATCGCAATAAATTGAGAGGAGCCTCTTCAGACGCTCCACACAATAGAAGGTACAAAAGTCATTATGCCGGGAAGTGGTCGCATCATCGCAAATATCTATATTGTACGGACAGCCATCGTCCACAAATTTAAAATTAATTTTCTGAATTTTTATTCTATTTATTTTTCCTAATAAGCCGTATACGTTCATATTAAGAAAAAAGAAATACAGGCAAACCTGCTAATTAACATAAATGTCAAAAAAATGAGTGAAGAAAATAAAGAAGGGATACTAATTTTGCTATAAAAGGGAATGTAACCTTTCCTTTCTTGAACACACAAAACCGAAACTATCTGGTTTCTCACTTTGTAATTTGACTTTCTGTAACTGGTGGCTTTTTGTTGCTGTGATCAGACCTAACACAACTCCTGAACCAGAAGTCCCAAGAAGGTAAATAAAATGATATAAACACACACGCACACAAATCCTTATATTTGTTGCTCTTTTTAGTAATTGGTTGCATGTTCATGAGTCACTATTGGTGGGTTTAATTTCTTTTTTCTTTTTTTCTGGGAATCCTCACCTGGATCTGGACTGGGTTTGAGTCTTTCACTAGGGTTTCTGCTAATACTATTCTTAATTATTAAATTTGATAAAATCTTTCCTTTGCAAAGGCATTTTATGTGTATGGTTTTGTATAATTAAGAGATATTCTTTGTTTTGGAAGGAGAAGAGTTGATTAACAATGGCGAGAGAGAAGATCAAGATCAAGAAGATTGACAACGTGACGGCGAGGCAAGTGACCTTCTCAAAGAGGAGACGAGGTCTTTTTAAAAAAGCTCAAGAGCTTTCTGTTCTCTGTGATGCTGAGGTTGCTGTTATCATTTTCTCAGCTACTGGAAAACCCTTTGAGTATTCAAGCTCCAGGTACAAATACTCTTTCTTTAGATCAATTATAATACCCACCTTGCATTGCATATCTGTTAGAATTTTGTTGAATCCCTTCTTCTTTTTCTGGTTTTAATTTCTCTCTCTTTCGATGGGTAAGAGAGTTTCAAGTTTCAGTACTCGCATGGAGTCTAGTGCTTAGAATCTTTCAAACCATATGCGACCCTTCACCCCCCAAAAACAGAAAAGAACCCAAAAGAAGGAAACAAAAATGGGATCTTAGTTTGTAAAAATTCCATGAACCTTCCAAAAGAAGAAAAAAATTCGTAGCTTTACTCCTATTAGCTTGATTTTATGAACATTTAGAGGTAAGTTGGAGTCTTAATTAATTACAGAAACGAGAGATTTAATGAAACGAAGCCCTTGTTACAGGTCCATCCCTGGAATATTGTAACAGTTGCTGTTGCACCCGGTACAAAACTAGGCTGGGCGATTTCCTTCTAACTGCCCTTTTCCTGTACCTGTAAGCTTTACTGTCATGAAATCAACGTCTTAATTTTAAAAATTAAAGTCCATAATAATTAACCCTATTATTTATCATACAATACTAACAAAGTAAACAATATATTAATGACTCTTGTTGATTAGTTGCTTTAGATAGTATAATGAGACGAAGTTCCAATATTATCGTCGGAGTCAGGTGAGAAATCTAGATATACACAAACACAACGGAAATTATGTACATCCGGTTTCTTAATAAAAGGAAATAAATAAATTAATAACATATAATTAGTACCCTAGTAATCTAATGTGGCTTCGACTTTAATTAATTGACTTAATAATTATCTCCTATCTATCTGTCTATCTATGTATCTATCTATATTTGACCGAACTTGGTATGAATTTACTGTTTATTTGGAGAGAGACCGAATATATAATGATGAGTTAATCACTCAAATCAGATAAATAAATATATATATTTCCAAAAAACTTAAACCAGAGAGGGTTAATCCTTAATCACATATATGACGACACAGAAATATTCAAATCCATTATTACACGTTTGTCACTTTTTTAACAAGAAGTTTCGATGATGTGAATATAATACATACCATTTAATTATAACTTCAACAACAAATTTATAAATATAATATGGCAGATGGGACTGAAAATTGAATTTATAATAAGGTTTCATCTTTTATATTGTTGAGATGTTTTTGCGTGAGGTAGTATGTTTATCAATGTTAGTCTTCATTTTCAATAGCTACAAGAGCTCTATATTTTCATTGTTATCCAGACGAATATGGCTCATATATTTCCTAATGATCATATAATTAATACTATTACTTCACAACTAACTAAGATTACTAGAACTAATAAACGAGGGTACTGCTAAATTGATACATGTTTCGGGTTTGAGTATTAATTAACTTGTCATCATGTTCTTGTGTAAGATCATATATTTCTTCTTTCTCCTTTACTTAGCTAGTGCCTGCCTGGTGTTGAGTTTGAACTTAGACTGGATTGTATATTTGGTGCTTGTGTAAGGGTTTTAGTGTAAATTAATTGCAAGTCTTTAAGAGTTCAAGCCGATTTTTTTTTTTTTTTTAAATTCTAATTTTTTATTAAATCCATCCCACCCTTATTGGAAACCAAGTGGCCACCTCAAAAGAAAATACTGATAAATCACCATGCTGCACCCCCCTTGAGGTGTAGCTGAAAATTGAGCTGAATCCTTCTAGTTCTATCACAATAGTTATTGGAAAATTACGATGAAATCATGTCTTTAATTAATGGTGTTTTCTATTACATCAAATAGTTTTATTCTTAACTTCAAATTTCCTTCCTTTCTATAATTAAATAGAGATTTGAGGCATTTTATTCACAAGCCTAAACAAGCTAATTAAGTTATGATTTCGTCCAAGTTTCACTAGTTTTCTAGTAAGTGCAATCTAAGATTTGGTTCAAGTTCATAAATAATTTGACATTCTGATTAAATCATTACAAACAAATTTTATGAAACCGTGTTCAAGCTAAAATTGGTGAGTGGCAATTTATTTTTATACATTATCTAGTTAGTTTGACACTTGATCTTTTAGAAAATAGCTTAATTGATTTTTTTTAGAAAATGCAAGAGATGAAGGACTCACAATATTCTTAAACAGAAAATGCTTATGATTTGCTTTTATGCATGGGTTAAGATGGCATTTAGATATGTGAAAATTTAAATAACAATTAGAAAAAAGTTTAACGCCCGCGTATGGCTAACTCCAATTTATATTTATTTGAGATATTTATTCCATTGCACTCATTGGCTTTTTTTTTCATTAGGTTAATTATTGTGTTATCTTGAGATAAGATCTTTTATATATATTAAAATATTAAAATTAATTAAGCACTTCATATGTTCTAATATTACTTGTAAAACGAATTATACATTGCTTCTCTAGGTTAAATGAAAGGTGGCCAATATAAGTTTGTGAAAAATATGTGGCCGAAATGATCATACACGAAACGTATATAGTTTTCTATATATTAACGTAATCGATTCTTGTTTGATTGATTTGGCTTTTTAATTGGAGCTTAATTTGGCGGTTGCGATTGTAGCTAAGTAGTCTTATAATCTTGTTTTGAGTTAATTATTTAATATATACCTTTCCTTTTTTCTTCTCTTTTAGTTATGGTTAAACTTCCATGTAGTTATAGTACTTTTTTGTGTGTAATGTTTAGAAGTTTTCCTTGTTAATTGCTGAATTGAAATTGTTTCCACTTATTATTCATGTTGTTTTATTATGCATGTACGGAAAGTGATTGTCATTTGAGTTCAATTAATTCAGAGTATAGTTAGTGATTAATGTTGTATTTTTAGTTTATTGTTTGACCCAATTTGAGAAGTATAATAAATAAAGTCATTGACCGTTATTTTTTTATTTAAAATTTATACTTATCGACAAGTTTTTCTTTAAAACAATCTAAGAATTTTAAAGAGAATATCTCTATGAGATTGCGCAATATAATTGTGCTAGGTATTCTAATTTTTCTGTCTCATTTATTTTTATTGCTTGTTAGGATTAGGTGATTCATTTTTTAAATGAATGTAATGGGATAAATTACTTTTTTTCTGCTTTTTAGCTTAATATCCTATTATTTTTCTGTTCTTTTAAAAATTATCCCATACTCCCGTACTCTCTAGTTCTGTTCTCACGATTATCTTGATTATGTAATTTAGCAACATCCTATATAAGACTTCCTCCCTCAAAGAGATATATTCTTGATAACAAAAGTAAAAAGGAATAAACACCGAAAAGCCTGCATGTGAAAAAAAAATTAAATAAATAAAGTAAAACAAAAATGCAGTACCCATAAATTGAGAAGAAAAAAAGGATGAGTGTTGCACAATTGGAAAGAAGGTAACTTTGAACCCATGTTAACCAATACATGCATTAGCCACTGAATTACTTATCTAATATAGGAAACATAAAGATCTGTATATTATATCTTTCTATGACCTAAATCACTGCAATAAATGTAGTGTAGAAGACATGCTTGTAAATCTGAAAATTGGTAAACCCGCAAGAAAATTACCCAGAAAAACTCATTTGTGTTGACTTTAAGTACACAAATCATCTGGAGATTTCTAAATCACCTCGTTCACTTTAGGAGTCTTAGAAAAATATTTACCAACTT
The DNA here is from genome assembly GCA_035221805.1 of Trichilia hirta. NCBI lineage: Eukaryota > Viridiplantae > Streptophyta > Magnoliopsida > Sapindales > Meliaceae > Trichilia > Trichilia hirta. The sequence continues at coordinate 6,723,014 of JAWDEX010000003.1, read as the reverse complement.
ATTGTTGAAATACCATTTAAAGTTGAACAATAATATTTGAGTTATTTACCATCCTATGAATAATGATTACTTAATTTTTGTTGTTTGGTGATTAGAACATAAGATCATCAGGTCAAAGTTAACTTATATTCAAGTTTTACTCAACAAGGTAAAAGTTTTATTTATCACTTATATTTAAGTGGTTTACCAGTCAATCTCCTCTCATGCAAGCCCCTTTTTTATTTAATAAGCTTTATTATATGGATTCAAATAATTTTTTAAATTTTTGGTACTTGTAAAAATTCAAACACGTGACAATAAAGTTACAATTGCTTTAATGCTATATTAAATTGTCACTTGATCTAAAACTTTAAATTTAAGGGTAAAAAGTTTGTATAATCATATTTATGTGGTTTAACAATTCTGAATAGAACTTAAAACAAACTCAAAAGATATTATTTGATGATCTTAATTTAATTTAAGAAATATTACTAGGTTTAAGCATTGATGGTATAGTTTTAAAGCCATGACATGGAAGTACTAAGTTACAAATATTAATTTAAAAATGAGTTAATTCTCCTAAAAACTGATATTAATTTAAAAATGAGTTAATTCTCCTAAAAATTGATATTAGCAAATATTTTCTTTAGATTTGTTTTCATTCTTCCCGGCCTGAATTATGGTTTTTTATTTTTAATGTGCATTGAAATCAAACACAAAATGGTAAAGTCAAACCTAATTCTAATTCCATAATTCTCTGCCGCTAGATATAAAAATTTTAATTTAAAGCAAAGACTCACGAAATAGTATTTTGATTATTGTCACTTGTCACCTACTTATATTAAATTGCAAGGACTTTTATTTTATAACCCCTCAATTCTAAACGAACTTTAAATAAATGCAAAAGATATTGTTCAGTGTGATACTATGCAAAAATCTCACAGCCATAACATGTTAGACTGTACTTTCTAAACTAGGTTTGAGCTTCACTTTTTATTTAGTTGTCGCTTTACAGTGAAAACTGTTATGAGATTGAAATATTAAGTGTCAAATATTAATAAAAATAAATGAGTTTTACTAAAATTAACCTTATTAAATACTTTTAAAATACAACATAATCTCTACAATTCCAAGCAAACCCTTAATCTTATGACTTACGACAGATTGTAGTAATTGTGAGTTGTGGCTGTTAATTGTGTTCCCACTGAATGCTCTCTCTACAGGCTGAATGTATAGAGAGCAAAATGAATCAATGATATGGATTATTTATAGTTCCATTTAATAAAAGTATAACATTTGTTTTAAATTTTTTTTCTTATCATTATTATGACTAATATGATTGGTTAAATTAAAAAATGAATGTATTTATATAATAGAATTTTATGGAATGAACATAAAAATGGCATAATATCTGAGTCTCATTTAAGATTTTCTCTTACTTTTGATACATGACTGATATTCTTAGCATATATACGTCTTGCCGTGCAGCATGAGGGATACAATTGCAAGGTACAATCTGCATTCTACTAACATCGGCAAACTGATGAATCAACCATCACTTGAACTTCAGGTAATCAATTAATTTATTTGCCCAGCTTTGCATGATCAAGATCATTTTTTTTGTTTGGCGTTTTAATTGATTAACTAGGAGGATTTAGACAATTTGGGAGAAAACAAAATTAATTTTAAGTATGTAACTTGTGACAATAGTCCATGCAATTAAGTGTTCATTTTCCTTTTTACCGTTTTAGGTCTATTTTGTAAAGCATTGGAGGTTTAACTAAAACATTATATAATTACTTACATTCTGTTTCTAATTGTCTGACTTTCCGTTTATGTATGTGACCTCCGTTTTTAATTTGTAAATATATAATAACAGGAGCATTGAATTAAATCAAAAGGCCAAGACTGAGAAATTAAGTCAAATTTGCGCAAAAATTTGTGAATTTTTCTTGTTCAAAATTCTATAAATTAAAAATAACACACCTAATTTACACTTACAATATCATTCTTGACCGGTACAGTTAGAGAATAGCAACCACATTAGATTGAGCAAGGAGGTTGCTGAAAAAAGCCATCAACTAAGGTATTTATGTATATATGTTTTATGTATATGTAGAAGTTGTATATATTTTATGTTTGCTGCTACTCTCGGATAAGCCATTTGATAAAGTATTTTAGTTTTATTGATATATATGTATCATTTTTTCAACAGGCAGATGAGAGGAGAAGATCTTCAAGGATTGAATATAGAGGAACTGCAGCAACTTGAGAAAATGCTTGACGCGGGACTTAGCCGTGTGCTTGAGACAAAGGTTAATTACTTTATATACATTTACAGTTGCATGCTAATTTATTTGTAAAGCAATACGCGTCTGGCTAACAGAAGCTTAATTATATTTCTTTTCAGGCTGACCGAATTATGAATGAGATTTCTACACTCGAGAGGAAGGTAAGAAACTAAACAAACATTAATTTAATCAAGCGTTTGAAGTTTTATTATTTGGAAAGAAAACAAATTATAAGTTGTAGATTTTGATAAAAGAATCATGTCACGGGAGTTTTAAGAGGACAGTTCCTGAAGCAGTCATATTTGGAGAATTAACTGTAGCTAGAGCTAAAACATTCCCCGGGAAAGATACTGGAAATTACAAAGGATATACTCATAATACACTAAATCAGGATTGACTAATTAATTAAATGCATAATTTGGTTAATTGATGGTTATTATTGAATAGAATAACTCTAAAGTGAAAGATCTCTCCAGTTTATAATGGTATCAACAATACTGAGAATTTGAATATATATATATATATATATATATATAATTTGAGAGGCCTTCAACCTTGATAAATAAAGTTAAATAATGCAAAATTTTATAAATTAAGATGTGGCTCATTATATATATATATAATTTTACTTCGGACTTTACTTTCAAATTTTACTTCCGATTGGATTGGATAGACGATTCAAAATTTTGTACGTTGAGTTATCCACTTGATTTCCTGTACTCTTTTTTGCTTTTTTAACAACTAATACAGGGTGCTCAGTTGATGGAAGAGAACAAGAAACTAAAAGAGAAGGTAATAAGCATTCATTTTGTTGATTGCTGCATGTCAATGAATTTTTTAAATCGAAAAATGGCTATTGAAACTTTTGTAAAATGGACGCAGATGGTCTCCTTGTGTAAAGGGAAAAGTCTTGTCTTGATGGATTCAGATGTTGCCGTCCCTGAAGAAGGAATGTCTTCGGAATCTGGAACCAATGTCTGCAGCTGCAACAGCGGACCTCCTGTAGAGGATGATAGCTCGGATAC
>JAWDEX010000003.1:6689896-6719709 GCA_035221805.1 Trichilia hirta | reverse complement strand
AAAAAAAAAAAAAAAAAAAAAAAAAAAGAGGAGAAAAAAAGGGAAGAGGATGGGACGAGTATTATCTAATTTCATAGGTTACCATCTGATATAGATAAAATTATTTTCTGCATTTTTCCACATCAATGAAGTTTCCCTTTCCATCAACACAGATCTCAGCAATTTTTTCTTTCACCGTTTTTGTAGGCTTCCGTTCTCCGGCTGAACTGAATCATCGACAGTATATAATATTCTGCATTGAATTAATAAAAGCGGTTCTCATGCTTCTGACCATTACCAATTGTAAAAGCGGAGCTTGTATATGTATGTTCGAAGAAAGAGACCATAAGTTTGCCGGATTCACGTTCAATCTATATTTAATTATTGACTGGCTTCACTGTTATATGTAATATATGTGTATATGATCTGTGCGGTGTTATGGTTTGCGTTTTGGAATATGAGACATGATCTAGGAACAAAAGATCGTTGTTTTCATTGGAGTAATTATAAATATAAATTATATTGAATACTCTGGATATTGATTACCGAAATAGCTGGCTTGCATGCGTGCCGGATAGATACAGAGGGAGAGAGAAAAAGACGCGCACATACGCGCTTGTACTTCACGCGTGCATGGCAAGTTACTGATGAATATTTGTTGAAGTTTGTTTTACATTAAGGTTTACGACTTCAAACTTTGCCGAGCCCATGTATGTATATTTATCCTGACTTTCTGATTGCTTCGGGGAGTTCAATTTTAATACCGTGTTTTAATGCACGTGCGCAATATTAATATAAATTAATGTCATATGAGCGCGAGCGCGAGCAATTAAAATCATGAAATTGCATCGCGTATTATCTCATTAGAAAATTACTTCCTTTGGAATAGGGTTGTTTTATTCTATTTTGAAAAATAAAGTTGAAAAAATATCTTTGAATATATATATATTAATAGAATTAAAAATTTTATTTTATAACGATTGATCTCCTTGTGTTCTTTCAAAAAAAAAAAAAAAACGATTCTGAAACTTTAAAATTACACATGCAATAAACTTATAGTTGGAGAGCAACTCATATTTATGAACTAATGTAACCCAATGTTATCTCTTAGCATTAAGTTTGCAAAAGCAGGTGTTAAGATTTGTATATAAGTATTATTATTGCATAGTTTATCAATTTAACTGTAATCTTTATTTTTTATTTTTAAAGATTTGAGTTTTTTTAATTTTTTAAATTCACTTGAATTTTTTTAAACATGTCTCTAAATATTGTTACCAAATCCTTAGCTTTTATCTTAAAATTTTAAACCTGAATTGAGTGTTAATCTAACACTGTGAATAATCAAGAGATTCAAGAAATGTAACTTCATTTACGGGCAATAATTTAGTGTTCTTTATTTTTTTTGGGTGTTGGTGTTAATGAGATGAATTACCTATTAATTGGTTCTAAGCATATGCAACGTTAGTTGCATGAATACACAATTATTTAGCAGCAAACAAATGAGGAAATGTCAGTTAATCCCTAATTTATCATGAAATTTTATTTTACTAAACTAGTTTTACACTGTGTTATGTAACGAACAGTCTTATCATTTTATTTTGATAAATTTTATTTAATTTTTTACCAAAACTTTTTTAATCCCAGTCCCCCCTTCGAACAAGTTCATCAAATTAAATAGAAAATGTTTTTATATATTTTTATATCACTAATACATATTTTAACAAGAAAATTAACATATTTATTATTATTAATAAAAATAAACCCAAACTATTGTTGACCGATCACGAATTTGAGTATGTAACTTAATCACTTCCATTTGATTTCCTCAGAAGAACAAAATGACATTATTTTGTAAATAAAATTTAGATAAAATATATCATTTAGTGTCTCTTATAAAATTACTTCATTATCTTTCTCTCCTTGATGAATTTAACGTAATTTATTTTTAGGATTAAACTAAAATAAACAAGAAAACTTAAAAACGTTTCTAACACAATATCAAATTAATTAAGAGAAATAAAATCTCTGCAAAAGATTGGTGATTGAAATAAAATTATTCTAACCGAATAAGAATGAATTTTAAATCTATAATAATTATTTTTATGGTAAGAATTGTTAATAATTATGCATGCGAATGACTTGTTTTTGAAAATAGTGGGATATATGAATACATTGAATTTATAATAATTTATTATTAAGGTATGGTTAGTGTTAAAATATTATAGTCATATTGTTATTAAAAATTTAAAATTATAATAAAATAAATAATATTAAATATTAATTAAAAATTTTAAAATTGAACAAAATAGTTATTCCAAATACTTTTTAAACAATGTTTCTATATTTTAAGGGTAATTGAAGAAATTGATCAAATTAAACGGGGTCAAAGTTGAATCTACCATTTTTCTCGTCTGGAAAGAGTCTTAAATCCTCCTACTAAAGAAAACCTGGGGTCATCACGCGCTAAGTCAAGCGTGTAATAAAAACTCCTCCTCCTCTCGCGCGGACCTCTTCATCCATGCTCTCATTCTATTAAACGGTGTATGCCACTCTGGACGATTCCCCCGTCGAACTGCCCTTTACCCAAACAACATTTCTACTGGACTCTTTCCCTCCACTTGGCTCATTGCGCGAGCTCTCTCCCTTCCTTGAAAGTCCGACTCTAATTCAGTCGATCGTCAAACTCACTGAATCGTTTTTACTCACTGAGTCATTGCCTCGGCTATATCTGCGTGTGACTTTCACGCGATGAAGAACGAACGCGACATCTTTGATTACAATCAAGAGGAGAAACCCGTCGAGTTTGAGGCTGTTAAATTCTTGGATAAATTCGAAAACCCTAATAACCAAGATTCTGCGGTTTTGAAGTGCGAGCTTCTTGAATGTGGTACGTTTCGTTGTTTGGTTGCTGTGTAAGCTGAGGAAGATTATTTATCAAAGTTTCCCCGTACTATTTGGTTGCTTGAAATACCAGGAAAATATGGGATATTCAATTTTCACGATTTTGTTGTTTCATTGTATGTTGAAACGAATGATCATAATATTCTCAATTAAATCTATGTGTACTCATGATTTCGGATTTTTTGTGGCATGAGTTGAATTGAGCTATCATTGTCTAGAACTTAGTTTGTGCGACAATTCAAAAATTGTGATCACCGTGTTTACTGTTATAGTATTTTAACGGTCTAGATGCCCTTATAACATGGGGTTTGGCTTCCAAACTTTCAATATCTCTGTTCAGTTCTATGGTTTTCTAATAGAAGTTTGCACTTACAGTTTCTTCCTTCTTGTTTATATTTGTATTTGCCGTTCTGTTTTATTTTGTCTGTACATGAGATAATAGGATATTGTCTCAGTAGTTTCAACGCTTTGCTAATACGTCTATTAGATCTAAATGTTGATGCAGTTGACTTTACTCCTAGTTTTAACAATGAATGTGCATATGCCCCTCTTAAAACAGGTGGGGCAGACAATGCTATCGGGGTTCCCCAATTGAACTCTACAAGTTGTGAACAAAATGCTAACTTCGAAAAAGATAATAATGGATCTGGAAGTTGCATTAGAGATTTCTGTGCAAGGGGTCCTTTACCTGGGAAAAGCTTGTTACACTCTGACAATTTGGATTCTCCATCCAATGTATTTGATTCTCATATTTTTACTAAAATATATTCTGCACATTGAAATTAAGAACTGTGCTTACCTTGCTTTACATTGTGCAGAATAAGCCAGTTGATGTCAATTCTGATGCAGATGCAATTGTGAATGATGGTTCTGCATTTAGTCCTCCTTCTGACACCATGAAGGACAGTGGTAAGTTAATCTAATTTGGAGATTTCTGACTCTTGTTTACCACATAATATCTTATCCCTGACATTTTGCAGTTATTGTTTCTCTTCTTACTATATAGTTTGCTGCATAATTTCAGTCTCTTTGAATGGTCAAGCATCAGATCGGCGGGTTGATGATTCGGAAGTGGTAATTTTCTTTTCTATTGTTTTTGATGAACTATTTAAACTGCAAAACAGATTGGTGACACTGCAATAATTGCAACCTTTAATAGGTCCCAGATATAATTTATACTTTCCATCTGTATCTGGATGACTAGTTAGGTGTGCTTGATTTCTTTGGCATCTTATTATTATTTACTGTTGTTGATCAACAATTTTATACCTCAAATGATTTTTGCTTAATCGGACAATTTTGCACTGTCCAAATTCTGTTCACACTTTACATTTGTTCTGTGCTGTTAATTAAGCACTCCTGTTGCTTTCCGTAGAAGATGCGATTGTCTGTTCACCGATGAATTTCAAATGTTTGTTTTACCCTTATTGATATTTGGTATTCATTGTGGCTTTTGTCAAGAATAGAATGCTTCTCTCCCTTAAGAAAGAAAATACTTATATTCTAGTAAGTGAGGATTCTTGCTGCTCTCTTGCTGTATAAGGTGTTTAGTTAAATAAACTTCAGGGTAGAAGTTAGAAGTGCACTTGGAGTCTTATTATACATACTTTTTGTGCCATTAGCAGGATGACATAAACATGGCTGTTGTTATATGTCCTGATTATGTCATCTATCATGATAATTCTTGTTCGGGCCAACTGGTAATATTTTCCTGCGCCGGAATCAAAGTCAAGGATTCAACTTCTTGTGAAAACCGAGGAACCTTTAGTTTTGAAAAGGGAATTGATGATATTGTTGATATCAAGTTTCAGTGGCTACAAAGGGTGAGTTTTACCCATTCAAGTGTGCATTGGTTTGTAACAAGTGCTTGCATACTGTTATAAATTTATGTTTTCTTACGTGGACTTTGTGTAGGTTGGCTCAGTTGTAGTTAAACTTCGTATATCATCAAACAATATATCGCAAGATGATGATGCATGTGGAGCTGCAGGTTAGTGCTCTTGTTGAATTTACTGCTCATGTTTCATGAATTAGCTGTGCATCTTCATGATTTATTTATCAGTGTAGGAGTTTTTATCAATTAGTGCAAACTTTACCAAAAATTTTCCTAGGTATTCTGAGATGAATTTTCATATTCTGCATATCCTTATACAATAATTTGTCATTCATATTAGTTTTTGTATTATCTGTTTCTATTAGTTCAAGAAACTTAGTTTTATGCGTTTAGTCCCTAAATAAATTTGGGGTTATACTTTCACAGTTGGTTGGAAGTTCACACTCCTAAAACCTTCTGTTTCTTAGTTTTACTTGTCTAATTTGTCCAGGCATTGAGGAGTTGCAATTTGCTGTTTGTGAACCGAACTGGTCCCAGACATTGGAAAAAATCAACTCATTAAATGATAAATACATGGCTTTATGGGGGTAAGCTAAACTATCTTTCTTCCCTTATATTTTGTCTTAAATTAAGTTTCGACTTGAATTGGTAAGTGTTCCTTTTTCTAGTAAAATCAAGGAATATAACTGTTGATTTTTCCTCTCTTAAATTGGTGTTTAACTTTGGGGTTCATATTGTTGCTTCTTTGTACAAATATTGTCCTTGCTGGTTCTTTTTCAGTTTGTGTCATAATATGTTGGGAGTTTTAGTGCCCATTTGGTTCAGCTTTTCTATTGGTCCAAAGGACTTTGAAATTCTTTTTGTATCATTTGGTTGTTACAAGAGAAGGCTTTTGAACGATTAAAAAAGATATTTTGCTTCTACTAGAAGAAGCTCAAATTTTGGGCTTTTGGTAGTAGAGTATTTTTTAGCTTTTTTTAAAAGATTAAACTGTTTTAAATGCCCTTGTTTTAATTTAATAATTTTGCTGTATTTCTCACATAACATAACTTTTAAAAACTTTAATTTTAATGTAATTACATAATTTTTATTAAAAGCTACTCATGACAACCAAACAACGAAATATTTTTTTGTTAAAAGTTGTAATCCCAAAAACTCTACTGGGAAAGCTCAAACAAAGAGACCTTTAGATTTTTTGGCTTGTGTAATGGTAGTTGATGCATGTTAAAATCATTTTACCCAATATTTTGAAAGAACAGTAATGTATCATAGTATCCAATCTTGTATATATATATAGAGAGAGATATCTTACGGTTTGACAGAATCCAATATTGTATTTGCCGCTGGTTTGGTTAGCAATGAATAAGTATAGCATGCAAAATTGGAAGCAGTTCATTTCCTGCTCAAATCACCTGGTTTAACCCTTTGACTGTCTCCCTTTGAAAGGGGAATCACTGCTTGGTTCCTAGGTTTGTGTGTTTGAGATACTTTGTTGACAAATTGTTGGAAGCATAAATTGTATCCTGTATACACTCTATCAAGAATTGCACTGTCTTGGTATTATATAGTCTTTTCTTTTTAACTCACATTTAGTTTATCTTGCCTTTATAACATTAAAAACATAACTCTTCTATTGCTTGTAGTAATCTTGTCGAAACAGATGGAGATAGTTCATTTGGACGAAGGCACTATTTTCCCAAGTGAGTGAAAGCTATATTTTACTTCTCATATTCTGAATGCATGTGAAATTTTTACTCTCAATTTGGTGGACTAAGAAGTTTCTTTTCATTCCTGTTTACCACATTTGCTCTTTTCATATCGTCTGTCATGAATTTTTTCAATAAGTTTTCTCATTTCCTTCATGAGTTGGAATGCACTCAGAGAATGACTTGAGGTTTATTCTGTCATTGTTTATAGAAATTGTATAGTGTGACTTTTGTGTGACTCGCTATTAATTTATAATGTGGTGCAGAAACATAAGGTGCTTTTGAAGAGGATGGAATGTGCTGATTCATATTTATTTGTTTTTATGGGTTGTTTGTCCTAAGATTGGGTGGTGTATATTGAATGAATGTCGAATGTGAAATTGTACAGTTTTGATGTGCCGTTTGAAGATGTTGTCTATCCCAAAGGAGATTCTGATGCTGTTTCTATTTGCAAGAGGGATGTTGATCTATTACAACCAGATACGTTCATCAATGATACAATTATCGACTTTTACATCAAGTGAGTTTGTATTCGTAAATTTATAATTGTCTTTTGATTGTGACCTATCCTTTTCTATTGTATGGATGTTTCAAATGAGTTAAATGCCTTTCAAATCAATGTTGTAAGACAGTTAAGTGCACAAACTGTTGTGTGTGTTTTCATGTTTGTATCAGCTTTCTTTTCTTGTAGGCTGAATATTTTACCCAGGTTGTAATTCTATTTGTTATATTCTTTATCTACCATGTTAAAATTTAAGCATACAAAATTGACAATGAGGCTTGGCTCTGCCCATTTCTATAAAATATTTCACCTTGTATTATTATAATTTATGTTCCTACATGAAGACTTCTTTTAACAATAGATTTTGAAATTATAATTGTTGACAGGTATGTGAAGAATCAAATTCCAGCTGATGAAAAGCATAGGTTTCATTTTTTTAACAGTTTTTTCTTTCGGAAGCTTGCTGATTTAGACAAAGATCCGTCCAGTATTTCTGATGGAAGGGCTGCTTTTCTTCGTGTTCATAAGTGGACAAGGAAAGTGGATTTATTTGGAAAAGATTACATTTTCATTCCTGTAAACTTCAAGTAAGAAATTAATATAATAAAACTTATTTTCTTGTAAAAGGCTGCCATATGAATTGGGGTGTCTGTATGACTTTTTCATGCATTTTATGACAGCCTTCACTGGAGTTTGATAGTAATATGTCATCCTGGTGATGTGGCTGCATACAAAGGTTAGTTCTTGTTGGAATACATGATATCCTATTTTCAATATCCCTTTCTTCATGTGCTGTTCTTTTCTCTTCAGATGAAGACTTGAACAAGTTGGAGAAAGTACCATGTATATTGCATATGGATTCTATCAAAGGAACTCACTCTGGTCTTAAAAATCTTGTTCAAAGGTATCCTGCAGTTTTTGGTTCATATTCTGTGTTAATACTGTAATACTTTTATTTTGTGTTGTTGGAGCTCAAATATTAATTTTTGGCACTTACCTATGATCTTAAACTTATGGGAGACGTAGTAACTGAACACAATATGTGAACAAGGGTTACTAAGTGATCTAGTGATCTAATTCCAACGTTATTTGAATTAAATTGTGATAGGCTGTACTTGTTTTATTAATATTGGTTTTTCTCTATAAGCTTAAGTTTTATCTTGTATATTTGTGTCTTCATTTTCTACCTTATCATCTTTTATCACAATTCTATCATCCTTTTTTCATATGAAATTTAGAGTCTCAGAGTTTTAAGATTGTGAATAGTTACTGAGAAATTCCTGTGAAACTATTTGTGTTTTCGCATCTTTGATAGTTCTGTTTGTGGAAAAAATAATTCTGAAATTCTTTGTAATGTTATAGATATAAGATTACAATGAAATTATTAGCTTTCTCAATGGTGGAAAAATAATGGAGCTCTTTTACCCCTCTTATTGAAATACATAGATTATTAGTACTTATTATTTTCGCCTTGTTACATTATATCTTAATGTGTACCATAAATATGTTATCAGTGAAAGCTTCTGTTTCATACATCTCGGAAATTACACCTTGAATTTTCTTGACACATCGATTTCACATGTTAAAACAACAGTTACCTGTGTGAAGAATGGAAAGAGCGAGTAAGGGACACATCAGAAGATGTTTCTTCAAAATTCTTGAACTTGCGGTTTGTCCCACTGGAGGTATTGAGTTTTGTTTTACTATTATAGCTGCCTTTAGAGTTTTCTTATAGAAAAGGCAAAAACTGAATGTTGCAGCTTATTAGGTATTGGGGAAGTGATGCAGTGAAAGAGGTGGTGCCACTTGTTATATCTGCATTCTGTATTTTCATATATTTAGTATTGATTATTTAGTCAGTTTCTTAACCTAAAGGCTTTCTCTCTTCCCCACTTCCCCGTGCCCCACTCCAAAGTAAATATGTACTCTTCTTGTCCTGACTGTTAATTCATGTTCCATGTCAGCTACCGCAGCAGGAAAATTCATTTGATTGTGGCTTGTTCTTGCTCCACTATCTGGAGCACTTTCTGACCGAAGCTCCTGTTTGTTTCAGTCCATTCAAGTTAACCAAATTCTCTAGCTTTGTGAGTGATCAGCTTAACTTTCATTTTTCACCTAATACCCCAACTGCTCCATCATTTGTTTTATCTTCTAAATGTTTGGCTGCATTCTTTACTTATTTTCCAGCTCAATGTGGATTGGTTCCCACCTGCTGAGGCTTCTCTTAAGCGTACTCTTATTGAGAGGTTAATTTTTGAGCTTCTTCAGAACTGTTCTCAGGATGTCACATCAACTGCTTGTTGTGATGAACAACAACTCCCAAGATTTCCAGAAAATAATGAACATGAAATGGGTTTGGAGTTTTTATCAGAGAAATGCAGTGCCACAATAGCTCAGCAGGGAAATTTATCAAATGCTCCTGCTAGCCAGGGCATTGAAATCTCTCTATTGGGAACAACCTCTATGAGGAATTTGCATTGTGTTAATGATCCTGGATTGGTTCTCAGGGAGTTTTTTGAGCCAGGAGCTACTACATCATTACTTGAACAGTATCAATCTTTTGACCAGCCATCTTCTTATTATCATCTCAATGGTGATGTATCAACAAGAGAGGTATTTTCTTTGTCATCCTGGTGGGAATTTTTTGGTTCTACACAGATTCCAAGGTCATTGAGTAATGCTAGATTTCTGTGATGGTATCCTGACTTTCATCTCAAGTGGTGATGTGGTTTTCATCAATTGGATTGTGAGATTGGTTAATTGGTCATTTTCAAAATCGGAAAATTTGTCATCCTGTTGATGAAAATCATGTCAAAACATGGGATATAATGTGGATTATACTTGAGATGCCTAGTTTTACTCTTAACAAAAAATAGTCATAATTAGTTGAGGTTTTTTCATGTTGATTTAATCCTGTTACAGCCAAATTAAAACGAATGGTCTTTCTGCTGATAACACCATAAAACTAGATTGAAAATTGCTGTCAGAAACTCTTGTATTTTTTTTCTTTTCTCTGTTTCTTTTCTTGAAAACCATGTTAGCTACATGGGGTCTCGATAAGTTGACTGCATTACCTGCACATTAAATGCCTTTTTCTTCCCTTTTTTGGTATGATTACTACAGGATGCAATAGAAACAGATGAGGATTATGAATATTTGGCATCTGGAGATAATACTTTCCAGCAGATAACTGAACTTGGAACTCAAGATGGTAACATTCAGTATCCAGCTAGAGATTTTGGAGCTGAAGCTTCATGGAACCCAGAAATCTGTTTGCCGGGCGAGCACGATGTTAAATCTTCAGAAATGTCATTATGCGATTCTCATGACTCAGAAGATGTGGGGATAATTGAAAATGGTCCGCTTCCGGCAACTACCAGCCAAAGTCTTAAAGAGAGAATAGAGCAACACAGAGCTTCATCAATGAACAACACTGGGTGTTCTACAGAAGGTTTGGCTTCTATCCCTAGTGAGATGCTACAGGCATTGGCAGTTGAAGATTCTGAAGAACCTGATAAAACGTGTGACAACAATGGTAATATAGACATTCCCTCGTGCCAAGAAAATCTAACAGCATCACTTGAGGATCCAAATTTGGTTGAACAAAAGTTGCATCGAGACCCCGATATTCTGGTAGAGTCCTGTGAGCAGCAAGCTGCAAAAAGGCCACGACTAACTGCTTTTGAAGGGGAAGAACTTTAGGGAAGCCTGTCAAAGGATTTCCAACTCTAAGGCACGTTGATGGGTTTTTTCTCTCAAATTTTTTTTTTTTTTTCTGTTCGTTTTCTTTACACATTTTATGTGGAACTCAGTGTTGGTGTGCCATGTTGTGAATATTGTTCATGGCTCTGTCGACTGTAGTTATTGAGGGAATGAGGCAATTAGGAAAAATTGTTATACACTTATCTTATTTAACAAGTCAGTGAAGTTATGCCCCCATCAAGGCAATAGGATCACGAAAATTAGTTACTCCATTCGTTCAAGGACCGAATTTCGTTCAATAAGAACGGAAATGTAATGTGTTTCTTAATTCTAATAGTATAGGAATTGAAAATATTGATCTCTTATTGCAACGTTTATAATATACTAAGATAATATGTAATATGATACTATCAAAATAAATAGCATATTTATTATAGATTAAAATTGTCAGATGCACTATATCAGATAGTGCGTCTGATTATTTAGAGCGTATTATCACGATTAATGGTGCGTTTAAGTTGATAAAGATAAGATTTACTTCTGCAAATTTTATGTCATGAGTCGGTCTGCTTTGATTAATCGAGTGCACCACAATATTATAAACCTAGGAAGTTACTATCTCTTATTATGCAAATTCTATAATCATTTTGGAGATGACACGTTACTACATTCCATATTTTTATCACCATAATAATAGAAAGTATAAATTGCCAAAAAAAAAAAAAAAAAAAACATAACATCGAACAGTCTAAGAAACAAGTCCTTCATTCTAAGCCGTTGGATGTCATAACAGAAATCCTACCCTGGGGATGACCGCATCATATACCACTTTCTCATTTCGTCACGAAACAAACTTTTTTAATATTTTATTTTTCCTCCCTATCCCTCGGACCGGGTTGTAGGTTGTCTTCTGTTTCAAGTTTTGTTTATGCATGACTATGACACCTTCATTCCACTCCAAGCGCCACTTCACAGTCACTTTCTGTACTTGTCATCCGTTCCTAACTTAAAAATGTTAGCTTTTCAATTTCCAGACTAACAAACTAACACAGAAATCTGATGAATTTAGGGTTTGAATTTTTACTTGCATCAAATCAGAACTACGAAATTAACAAATGAAGCTCCTCTACAGTCACCAGAATCAGTCTCAAAGAATGGCTTTCGCAGGGCTTATCGCAATTCTCTTGCCAATTTTCCTACCAAATCTGTTCGGACCGTTGAGCAGAGCCTATCCTTCCATGCTCTCAGTACGTATTCATGCTTTCTAGGTCACTATAAATTTCAATCTATTCTATGCGTTGGAGCTTCTGATTTGTAATGATTACAAATGCAGGAGTGGAATGCACCAAGACCGAGGCACTTGTCTCTACTGAAAGGCGCTTTAAATAGACAAGTCGTAAGTGTTTGTTTGCTGCTTTCTCTTCCAACTCCTTTCATTTTATAGGTTTATGGTTTTAATTCTTTTTCATGTGTAATTTTCTTTGTTCCAGTCAATTAAACAACAATCCGAACTCTGGTCTCCGTTTGCAAACCAAGGATGGAAACCTTGTTCTGAATTTACGACTACTCCTTGTAAGCGTCAATTAACTACATAGTCGACAAACTGTCAAATTTCGAGTTGATGTGATCAAAGAGTAGGAGTTGTTGTTGTTGTTGAAAAGAGCTCAAAATTAGAGAATCTATTGTATAAGGAAATGGGTTTATGAAGATCAAATAATTTTATATACTTAATGTGATTATTGAATTTACGACAAATGAATCTATGGTAATTTACGGGATGTGATAATGACAACTGCTGTGTTGGTTCATATCATAATATGAAATGTTTAATTTTTTTTCATATTTATTTTTAATTTTTTCCTGCAGCATTGTTGAAGAAATCGGAAGGTTATATCCAAGTATTTCTTGATGGTGGATTAAATCAGCAAAGAATGGGGGTTTGTAACTAGTTTGCAAGCGTGTTGATTGTGTAGAATCATGCTATTTTAATAATTTCAATATGGTTTCTGAATTGTCGGTTTAATTGTTTTCCAGTTATCTGTTTGAATGAGAGTGATTTTGTTGTTGACTTTCTTTTTTTCTTACCACCAAGATATGTGATGCAGTTGCTCTTGCCAAAATATTGAATGCAACCCTGGTGATCCCACACCTTGAAGTAAATCCAGTTTGGCAAGATGCAAGGTACTTCATGAGTAAGCTTTCTTTGCAACCCATTTTATATTCTATTCTCCTGTCTCAAATAAACCATTTATGGATTTGCTTCTGCAGCTCGTTCTCAGATATATTTGATGTGGATCATTTTATTTCTTCCTTGCGTGATGAAATTTCTATCGTCAAAGAGCTACCTAGAGAATACTCTTGGAGCTCCCGGGAATATTATGCAACAGGTATACGAGTTACCAGAATTAAAACAGCACCTGTCCATGCATCTGCTAAATGGTATCTGGAAAATGTCCTTCCCATATTGCAGAGGTTAGGACATTTCTGTCTCTCTCTTCATTTTAGCTTTATGGAAGTTGCCTGCTGGAAAATTTTTAACTGAAAAGAAAGCTAGTGTGTCTCCTGGTATTGGTTTGGAACTGCCTTTGTTGTGTAAGATCTCACAATTTGAAGGAGTTGACTGCAATTTTATTAGAAGATATTTTTCTTTATCAATGAAGATCTCCCATTTTCTGGAGATCTCTAATATTTTAATGTCCTAATTTCTAGAATCTGATGGAGGAGTAGTCAATATGCATTTAAGCTAGTGCCTTCCTTTCTGTATTGTGTTCATATCAATGTTTGCATGGTTTGAGCTGGGATGTCTCATCATATGCAAGGATGCTTATTCTTTAACATATGTCTATATTTTTTAATTACTTTTTGTATTGCAGCTATGGAATTGCCGCCGTTGCTCCATTCTCTCATCGTCTGGCTTTTGACAACTTGCCAACAAATATCCAACGCCTACGATGTAAAGTCAACTTTCAGGCTTTAGTTTTCGTTCATCATATCAGGATGTTGGGAGAAACCATTGTCCATCGCCTCCGCCACCCTCCTAAAAAGCTTCAAGCTTCAGGCAACGGGTTGCCTAGTGAGAGAATAGTTGATGCTGGAATCATAGGAGCTGGAAAGTTTGTTGTGTTACATCTTCGCTTTGATAAAGTAAGAACCTCCTTTCCTCTAACCATTGAAACAATAATTACATGTACAATATATTATTTTTCATTTTGGACTAATTTTCAAGGTTGAAACTTCGACCTTATAATTGAAAATAACTCCTGTTACTCCATTTTATGGAAAACCTCTTATTGGAGTGCTTTGTTTTTGAGAACATAAAACCCTTGTCTGTGGATCATAGAAACCGGATATTGTGAAGTATGAGATCATTCTAACTAAGTCATAAAACTTGATGGAAATATCAAAGACTACTATCTATCATGCATGTTGTAACCAAAGTATGAAAACAGCATCTGCATATGTTTTACTTTCTGCTATTAGAGTAACCACCCCCCAAATTTTATAGATTAAGTATTTCCTTTGATGGGGCCTTTTAGTTTATATGTTGTCTGGTATCTCGTCGATCAATTAGGTTTCATTGTATCAATTTCATATTGTTGAGTAAATCTGTACTTGTTTTCTAATCCTTATGTAGGATATGGCTGCTCATTCGGCCTGTGATTTTGGAGGGGGGAAAGCCGAAAAACTCTCTCTAGCGAAGTATCGCCAAGTAATTTGGCAGGGTAGGGTCTTAAACTCTCAGTTCACTGATGAGGAGTTGAGAAATAAGGGGCGTTGCCCATTGACTCCAGAAGAGATTGGGTTGCTGCTAGCGGCTTTGGGCTTCAACAATGGAACTCGCCTTTATCTTGCTTCGCACAAGGTTTTCCTTCAATTTTCTCTGTTCAGACTGAAAGTTCCATTTATTCTTTTGGGGGCTTGACAAGTAGGGTGTTTATATGATCTGTCATATGACTTCTCAGTCAAATTGGAACTTCATTGTTCTCCATGAAGGACTTGAAATATGAAATAAAGGAACATGTTAATTTTCAGGTTTATGGTGGAAAAGGTCAGATTTCAAGTTTACAAAGACTGTTTCCATTATTGGAAGATAAGAAGAGCATTGTCTCTGCTGAGGAACTAGCCATGGTTGAGGGCAAGGCTTCTTTATTGGCTGCAGTCGATTATTATGTGAGCATGCAGAGCGACATCTTCATTTCTGCTTCTCCAGGAAACATGCACAATGCTCTGGTAAAGAATCTTTTGCTCCAATTTTTTTAACAAAGTTTAGTCTTCTTCAGAATCATAGGGTAATCTTAAAATATGAAGTCTCTTTGGAATTCTGTACATGAGTTTGTAAGTCATTGTGTCATTAGGTTGGACATCGATCGTACTTGAATTTGAAGACCATAAGACCAAACATGACGTTACTGGGGAAGCTCTTCCTGAACAAGAGCATGGATTGGACAGAGTTTCAGCAAGCAGTCCTCAATGGGCATAAAAGTAGGCACGGGCAGACAAGGCCAAGAAAGGCGAAACAGTCCATTTATACATATCCAGTTCCTGATTGCATGTGTCAAGCTTAGTTAAATTTTGGTCCTACATGAGTTGAAAATACTTGTATTTTTATTTTTTAAGTTGTAATTGTATATTGTTACAATTTTGATTTCATCGTCGCCGTTAAGATTTCACTTTAGTTTATCTCCTATGTACTTCAATTTTGAATCAATTAACTTAATCCCTGCTCCATACTTCAATTAAACATGTCCTGTATTACAAACTTATTTCGTTTATCTTCATTGTTAATTGGTTTTACCAGGTAGAATTTTCTTTTATTTTTTCATATATACGTGTATGTACACATTCTCCTTTACCCAGTTACCCTCGTTACGTTTCCTCGGGGAAAAAGAAATTTCCCTCATCCAATTCTTGATTTCTAAACAAAACATAACCTTTTCTCTAAGATTGGTGTGAGAATCTAGATCTCCTCTCCTCAAGTTTTTTTATCATGTACATTTCCTTCATAATGAATGGAATTACAAAAATTCACTAGATTTTCGTTACAGTTGAAACGTCAATCAAATCCAAGACCAATTGGCCACATTGCCCGGATACGAAGTCTTGGACTTTGCAATTATCTACAGAGAAGTATTGATGAGAAATGTATACACAGCAGCATGCATGCAGCATTTTAAAACACAGCTGCAGGCAATTCTGCTCAATATTTCCACTGATCCACTACTCAGTTTGATGGGCACCATGAACTGCCGGCATCTGACCATCTTTCTTCTCCTTACCAATGGATGGGGAGCCACTCCCATTCCGGCTGCCACCAATATCTTTTGATTCTACCATTCCTTCATCAATTGGAAGTGTTCTTTTTGATCCCTCGAGTGCAACACCAAGAACAATGTTCTCTTCCAGGGACGTACTGGGAATGGATTGCGAGACAATAGATCTCTCAACATCTTGCTTTGCCAGTGCAACGGATGAAGGAATATCAGGTTTTTCACTGGCAGATTCTGGGTTAGTAAAAGGAGACTTCTCAGACATTACCCCTCCTTGGTTTATATCTTCAGTCTTCTGTGCATTGTTAATGCTTTGGTCCATCTGGTCTTCATTGTTGTTTTGAACCGAATTATCAGGCAAGGAACTCCCGCTTTGGGACTTTGTACTGGAAGTGGAAGTAGACGTTGATGTTCCCTTATCCCCTTTGGAGTCAAGAATTGGTACTGATCCGGCCTTTGAATCAGAATCAGAGTCAGGTTTTGCAGTTTCTTCCACCTTTGTATTTTTTTCTTCATTTTGTGCTGCACGAGTCGAAGCTTTAACCTTATCATCATTAGTGATTTTATAGGAAGGTTCGATAAGGAGAAGTGGACGGTCAGCATCTTCTCTGGGACGATTTTCAATTGTCAGCAAATGGTACATTCTCCAAGTCAGGCTTGCTGTAAAATTTCTGAACTGTGCGGATAGGAATGGCTAGCTGTGCCCAATGATAGCTGATAACTCTGAGAAGATCCAAGAGTATTGCTTCCTGTGCCAGTGAAATAATAAATCTTTAGGCAAGATGAATTCGTAATAACTAACCACTGACTGGATAAATTGCCATCATAAGCATGAGAAAAAACTATCACAACATATGGTCACGCAAAGGTATAACTCCTTAAGGCCTTCATAGGAACCCCATTCTCTCCTCCTCTTAAACGAGCCAAAAAAACATATCAGAAAAAGAGACTCAAATGATATGATAATAACATCAAAGGGAAAAACTAATCCAGACAGTGTCTCCATGTACACTTCAAAAACATCAGCAGTGTCCCTCAAAGCGTATTAGAAATTCAGAACATTTTGAGCATCCATGCAAATGAAGTTCTCGCATCTATTGCAAATAACAGCACAGTAGTAATTCCACTAAGAATGTTCTGTTACAGTGTATACCCCCATAAAGAGGATAGAATGTGTTCTTAACATAGAAGCAAAGGAGCACCAAAGAATGAATGAATCAACTTTCTGTTCCCAAAGTTGAGAGTTTCTTTGAAATTTCTTCCAAGATACTCTGTCAGCACTCAGGAGTACTTATGGAAGTATAACCAAGAATGCCAAGGGGTGACAATCTTTATACAATAGTGACAATCAGTATAAATGACAGTATGTAACTGCATAAAACATCTAGTAACAAACCAGTCTTACCTTAACACAGAGATATTCCTCATTATGAGATGTTTTCACAAAGCAAGATACCAAAATCTGTAACAATAATAGATTGAGGAATAGATGTTAACATTTGAAACGAAGCCAACCATCATAACTAACGATGACATAAAAGAAATGATAATTATAAGAGAAAGGGCACTACAGTGGAATTTCTTATAGTTGAGAAAAGCAAGAACATGGTGAACCCAAAAAATAAGCTGCATGGGAAATGAGGAATCAGAATTGAAGTCTAGAAACTCAAGCCAATGAGCACTTATGAACTCCACATCATAAAAATATGAATATGAATTTTCTTCAAGGATCTTTTTATTCTACCATATGCAAACTCTTACTTTCACAGATCTTATGCAAACTAAATTTGCTTGAATAAAGCAGAAGCCAAGAAAAAATTATCTATGGTAACATTGTTTTCCATAAGCCATCTTGATACAGACTGCATCATAACTTTGAAAGAAATTTCAAACATCAGATAACAAAAAATAGAGCAATTTAAGACTAATTAAACCAAAACAAAAAAGAATAGAGGCCATACTTTAAGAGCCTGGTTTTCTGGGTAGATATCTTCCAAGAAAACTCTTCTGTGCAACTTTTCTGTTCAATTTGAGGGCTTTTAGCCAAAACTTTCCGCATGTCAGCTACAATATTCTAAAAACGGGA
This sequence comes from Trichilia hirta, assembly GCA_035221805.1. NCBI lineage: Eukaryota > Viridiplantae > Streptophyta > Magnoliopsida > Sapindales > Meliaceae > Trichilia > Trichilia hirta. The sequence continues at coordinate 6,701,732 of JAWDEX010000003.1, read as the reverse complement.
AAGGAGTGATCCAAGTTCTTATACAGAACAAACCAATGGAAAATTCTTAATTGCAAGAAGTTCATGATTAGACAAACTAATATTGCTTCTGACATTGACTTTATGGACATCCAAGTGACTGATGGCAAGGTGGATCTTGATGTGCCAATGTGTCTTCTGGCTAAGATTCCTCACCACATTTACAGTAAATTTGTGGTTCGGGATGTGAACTGCTTCGTGGTCATCTCCTCTTATAATCGTAGGTGACCAACAACCCACATGCTGATAAAATATTTGATCTTGATTTAAAAAAGGTATAAAGTTTGGGCCAGGAACTTCATTACTGTTCTTATTTGTTTGGCAGAAGGAACCAAGGTTTTAAAGCTCTTGCTCACATCTATCTAGAGGCAATCAGATGATCAAATATACATTATTGGTTTTCTTTTCTTATCTAAGGCTAAGCTCCCTTTGTCCTAAATATTGACAACAGAATGAAACACAAACCTCAATGGTTCCAGAAACTTCATAGCCTTCAATCTTTGTTTGGATCCGTTCATTGACAATAAAGGGTCGCGTTGCATGGATCATTACACTTGAAAGGAAGTTTGTAAAGATCTGAATGCATCATATAGATCAAATCACATAAATGGATGATAACTAGTTAAAAAAAGAGAACGATACTTTCAATGTATATTTGCTGCTCGTATATGAACAAGAAAACTGTAGTTCTTTCTGTATTCTATGATAATAAAACTGAGTTTTACCTCACGACCAGCAAGACTGAGCAATACAGTACCAAGACCTCCAGCAGTAACCCCCCTCTGGGTAGAGAAACCGAGCAACTCCATGAACAATGATACAGCAGCAACCCATACTGCAGTATAAACAGCTTTCCCAGAAAAATCAAAGCCCATCTACCACGGAAATAAACAACAAATGTAAAAATGAATTAGTTAGCAGCACTCTATCAGTGCCCTCAATGTGCTTAATTAAAATCTTGTAGTTCCATGACTAAACTCCATGAACATAATAGAGGAAAAGGAAAGGCATGCTACAAACATCTCCACGAGAGATTAACCTAACATCAAAAAAAATTTCAATATATGCCGATCTTTTATCAGTTGTTCCATCAACTCAAAAGTCTTACCAAATGAATATGTAAACTATCGAATCAATTTCTCCTGTTCCTACAGAAACGCACAGGCCTCCATTTGTTAGCATCCAAAAAGTGATATTTTGTCCCATGGATTACCAAAGCTAAATTCAAGTGAAGATAGCACATGATGCCTTAAACCACTAACAATGCATCTTAAGAGACAACTGCAAACTACCATTTTACCGAATATTTCAGGCTAAAATAATTTCAAGCCCCATCATTAATTGGTCTTATTTAACATAAAAAAATAAATAAATACAATAATGCACAAGCAGCAAACATAGATTTGCGGTATAACTAGGAGACTTAAGATACAAACCAAATGATAGGATAAACGTTTACACAGCAATAATTGGTCATCAACATGATGAGAAAACAGTGAAAGCTCCATAATAATTAAGTGATAAAACCTTACATTTCTTGCATTTGAGTCATTGTTGTTGCTCTCTGCGAAGAATTTTTGTACTCGTTGAATCAAGCTGCAAATGGAAAGATAATGAAATAATTAAAAGCATAGTTAAAACCCCAACACCAGCCCAAAGATTGAAACTGAGTAGGTAATCAACAAGCTACAGACTCATCAGAACCCTGCTGGTCAATATTAGTGTTTTATATTGCCAATTGGATACAACTACTCGTCAAATAACTCCATATCACACTCATAACAGTCAGTCAATATTTCATCAACAACATTCTTCAACAGTTTGACAAAACGATTGCCAATGCTATCAAGTTTCATAGAAACCACAAATTACCTTGATAAACAATAGCCAAATGCCAGCATAGTCGACAATGATCGTACAAAATTCAAAACTCGTTGCTTAACAGCATGGCTTGCTTCTGAATGTAAAATTAATGGATCCAGGTCTCTGAAATAAACACTGCAGTCAATAAGAAGAAAATGCCTTTGAAAAAATAGTCATTGAACTTCAATATATACATTTCGTAAGAACACCTGCAGATAAGCATTACTCCAGTCCATAGCAGCAGTGGTTGAAGATAAGAGGTCAAAATATAATGTGTACGACTTTTCTTCCAACTACTATCAGTCCTCTGCACAAAAGTTCAGAAGAATGAGACAACCAATTAGGGGATATATCCATTACAGAATGGAAAGCAAGTTGAAGAAGAATAGAGAAATACATAGAGAAATATAGCCCTGCCCAGTCGTGCAAGTGGCACAAGACACCATGCAGCAAAGGCAACAATGCCAACTGCTGGGACCAATCGCCCTATAAAAGGGTTTCCACAAAGTGTATCATATGACCTGAAATGTCAAAGAAAAAGGTAGCTCCAATTATGCATTCAATAAAATACCATATGCCATATATTAGCCATAGAAAATAAAAGGAATTAAAATATTGGCATTAACAATCTGCCACTCTGAATTCTTAAATGAAATAATAACTAGCAATATGGGTATACATGTGTGTCTATGAAAATGTATGGCCATGTTCCGGTAAGAAAATGCAGAAGCATGCATACTTGCAGGTATTCTAAGGTGTGAAGAAGTTTAAACAAGTTTCAAATATGGGTCTAAGCATTAAAAGGATGACATGTCTATTAAAATGTTAGTTCAATTTTTACATGAAGATTGGAGACCAAATGCATACATGGAAGAAAGAACTTGTATAACCTGGTTAGCAAACCCCAAGTAGATTCACCTTTATTGTTCTACTATCTATTAAACTAGGCAAAAATTACATCCATCAAAACACCACTTTTGGAATATAACAGAATTAGCATCAGTTAAAAAAAGATAAATTGCTTACAAGAAAAGAAAAGAAAAGAAAACACAAAACTGCCACAAAGAATATATTTTTCTAACCAAGTTACAATATCTCACAAGATGTATAAGCATGGAGGTTGAACAGCAAATCTTATAGGTCAAGAGGGATTTACATTGATCCAGGATTCAAAATGTGTTTGCATTGTTGATTATAACTACGAAAAGGTAAAATAATAATAAGTACAAGAAAGAGAAATTCAATATACCTAGTCAAAACCACAGCAGCAGATTTCACAACAGGAATCTCCTTTCCACCCGGTAATAAAACAGATTGGCAGATAAAAATATTAAATTTCGAAGATTTAGGATTAATTAGCCCACATAAATGGCTTAAAAGATGAAGACTCCAAGCATCCTGCCGCTGAAGATGCAACAAACAGAAATTTCAGAACCAAATTCTATTAATGACACATGCAAGCCCACAAACATGGCATAGATTCATAATGACAACTAATTTCACTAACAGTTAATCAAAAATCATGGAAGGTAGCCAGAAAACAGCAATTAATAAAACATCTAAAGTTCGTTATCCATGGAAAAGAATACCATAGAATATGATGAAAGATTGCTGTGAACTAATCGTCCTTTCCCTGTTACACCCTGTTAAAAGGAACGTAAATAAGAAAAACCAAGATACCACATAATTCAGCCCTTCAAACTTAGTGAATTCGTTACTAAGAATGCAAAATTTGAAAGATAGAAATCACATACGGAATGGATATTACTACGTCCAAATTGGTCATATATTGTCAATTCCTTTGACAATTGCATGGTACCGGAACAAGTCATCCTTTCAAAGAGAATGCAGATACCACTAGCGACGATATCTCATAACGCGGTTCAATCCGGCCGGGGAACCAATAATGAGCTCTTGAAAGTAAATCGGCCGTATGTATCAATTACCAAACTGCAGCAGGATTCAGATAACAAAACAAATGTGGCAGCCTGTCAAAAGAAAAACAATTAACACTCAATGCTACCAAAATTGCGATTTTGGTTTCTGCATATAATTGAAGTTTCATAAATACAACTCAACAAGAGGAAAAAGTAAAAAAGTGAAGATCATGAAACTCCGAAACTTTCCATTCTTTGAAGAGCTGTATAAACTAAGATTTTAAGCTCAATTTAAGATAAATGATTGGAAAAAGCTTAATTAATTTAAGATTCTTGGATTGTTTTCTACTATAAAACAGTTGTTAAACACAAATCTTCAGAGTTGTTAAACACAAATCTCTAATATTATTACTCCGCCGCCGACTTATTGACAACCGAACAAACCCTAGACACAAAAATTCCTAATTATTTGTCATGCAAAACAAAAGAACAAACCCGACAATTACATTATCAATAGAAACCAGCGAGAAAATATTTTCATGGAGATTTGGCTGAAGCATTTAAAGAACAAAGAAGTGTCAGGATCATTTACAGTAGAGCGAAACAACGAATTAATAATACCTAATCTTCTCTCTTTCCCTAAACCAAAAACTTAACCGGTGCTTTTGTGAGGGAAATTGCGGAGAAGCCTGCAAAGGTTGGAAATTTGGGTTGTGCTAACGTCCAATGTGGGTTGATTTTTCAAATATCCGACGTGGGCCAATCAATTTCCAATATTTTGGATGTGGTAAATCCTTTTCCTGCGGAACTGCGAATTTACAAATTTAACTGTGCGCATTTATATGGCGACATGCCCGTTGGAATTCTAACGTACGCCTTTCGCGTGCATAAGTTCTCGGTCTTATTCCCGCTACATGCAGTGACGCGTCAGCTGAGCGCAATGCATGTGATGTTTTCTCTTGTCCAGCTTCTTTTTATGGGGTCCTGCGTTCGGTTTTGGTTTGGGTTCTCGAATTTTTCCAAACTCACTTTATAAATAATTTCAATATGTAATTTTTATTTTTTATAAAATTCTTAAACTCATCAAAAATGAAAAAATAGTCTAGGAAATTGAATGGCGTGAGGCGAAACCACTCCTTTGGGAGGCATTTTGATTTTGTAATTTTGTGGATATGAATTGAACTTTTGACGAAACAATAAACAAAACCCAATGCCGCAGCATGAGACACGTGTGCTTCTTTTGTTGGCACGTTATTGCCGCCGTAATGAACATGAGAGATGAGAGAATTACTTGCAAAACAATTGATTGTTGTTGCCAGAGTCCGAAATTGCCGAGAACCATTTTCGCTGTCAAGCATCAAAAAAGGAATTATTCAATTTCTAAATTTATTTTTGGCATTCGAAATTATTTCAACCAAGAAAGATGCATATAACTGACCACGTATTAGGCTTAAGAAACAGTAACCATTTTTTAAATTAGCAGAATAATAATAATATCTAAATTCGTGGATTTTAATACTTTTTATAAATAAATACATAATTTATCTATTTATATTAATTATCTATCGTTGATCACTCTTAAAAATTAATATGATTAAATTATCCTTGTTTTATTGAATTATCTTAAAATAACTTTTCAAAACGGATTATTTCTTAATTCAATTATTAATGCTTAAATTTTTTTTAAATAAAAAATTCAACGCATCACATAAATTTTATTATTATAATTGACGTCAGGACCATATGAAGCAATACTCAATCTCGGATAATGATTTCTGGTGGACTATCTGAAATTAAAATAAATAAGTTACGAATAAAGTCGGTTTATCGGCATATAAACTCCAACGCTCAAGTTAGTGAATTATCAAATGTCGAGTTAAAAAGAAATAATAAAACAGAATAGTATTTAGGTTAATTACCGACCCAGAACATTGGGCTCAGGAATATTTATAGTGAGGGTTAATTATCGCAAATTTGAATTTCCTTTTTTCCTTCTCTCAAAAGGTTCGAAGAAAAATCTCTGAGATTCGTGTAGCAATTTTAGTATTGATAAGAACTTTGCATGTGTTAGCATCGAAGAACGGGAGCTTAATTAAACAGAATATAACATGGTTAATCGATAGGTCCTTTCACCATTTTCTTATATCGGACTAAGGTAGCGCAATAAATACTTGCAGTTTGTAGGACAAGACGGCTATTAAAGTGATAAAATGTTCAGGTCGTTCTTTGAAAAATGCACCCAATTCTCTCATTTGATTCTTCTGTTTTTAAAATATTGAGATTAAGTCACCTCGATAATTAAAATATCAGTCAAAATACCAAAGTGATTAGATATGGATCAAGTCGCTCATATAATGACAGACGGGGACTGAAAATATCAGGTCGATAAAATTATCAACAAAAGTCCCCTAAATTTCTGCTATCGTGAAGCGAGAACAAAAATTTGAATGGTTCTGACTTACTAAGAAAATTTAATTTTTTTACTCATATGCTATAGTGTTTTGAGCAACCAACGATTTTCATTAATTGCAAATACTTTAATATTCACCCGTTATTTCTGAAAAAGACGTTATTGAAGTACAGTGCCTCTTTGTAACTCGTATCGTAGCCAAGTGTAGCAGATTAGTGGTTATTTTGAATTGGCGTAATGCTCTAAGGTGCCTTCTCGAGATCTATGCAATGTGGCCCATTCTTGACCATTCATAGAGTGACCATTCGAATACGTTGTGTCACTTAATTATTGGCTAGCTGACTATAAATACCTGTCATTTGCCTCTTATTTCCTATTTCGCATTCTTGTCGAACTCAATTATTGCTCGTAATTTCTCAAAGCTCCATCTTTCTGCATTGTTTGCATCTATCAACAACAAATCCTTTTGTGCCCTTATTTTTGCATTTGCTTAATCGGTAAGGTACTACTTTCTTATTCTTTTATTACATATTTCTTTTATAGTGGCATCGTAGTAGGTTTCTCATTCGTGGGGGCAGAACGTGAAGCTGACCACTACCTTTGATAACAAAAAGCCTTTGTGGTCTAGACTCTATTAGTTGGAGAGTTGGTGGGGTGGCAAGGGTAGGCAAAAAGAGAGAGACGTCGTGAGGCCTATATTATTTATTGACCTTAGGAACACTTGGTTCTCCATGCCATTTTCGTCCTAGCCTCCTATTATATGCATATAAGATATGACTGCTAGCAATGAGAACATTGAAGTGGGGTTCTTAGGCCAATTACCTTGAGAAATTGTTAAAGCAAGCCCAGTATCAGGCTCGTTCCTAAGCTCGAGCAATGAGGAGTCTACTACTGATTCTGTCCTAGTACTTAAGATAGGAATTGAGTTCGAGACTAACCAATTTCTTTCTATAGTCACCACATAGGAACTCGGTATGTATTAAGAAGCTTTTAAGTTAGATAACTGTAAGGGTTTTGTATAGGAAAAAAATACTGAGCCGATCCCCTTTTGATAAAACTGCTTTTAACGAAGAGTTATTCTTATTAAGAGTGAGGCTATCACTTCAGCCATTATTTGCCAGTATGTTGACCTATTTTCAGGTTTTCCTATACCAACTCATGCATAATAGTCAGAGGATCTTGATTAGATTTTACATGCTGTGACAAGAATACTTTAATAAACCCCTAAGCATTCCCAAGGTGGCTTACATTTATACGCTGAGGAAGAATCCAAGATAAAGTTCTGGCTAGTACTATTTATAAACCAGGCTGAGAACTTCTAATCCAATGAGAGAAAATCCTTCAAACAGCAAGTATTAGAAGGACAAATATCTTTTTATCAAGGGCAAATGGGATCTTGCTACTGAAAAAGAGATCCCAAATAAGTTCAAGTCAGCCACAACTTGGACGAATCGTCTTACCCTAGGTTAAGAGTCAAAAGAGAGGATGACTTCGCTCGAAGACATTGCTCCTGATCAAAAGGAGAACCTGTCTAAAGCTTCATTGGTAGAGTTGAATTTGATCTCCTCTTATATCTCGCGCAATTCTCTCAATCGGATATAAGTGAAGAGTATGGCACTGCAGATGCACTGTTGTTCTCATAAAAGGAATTAAACCTTTTTTATTTTATTTTACAAATATATTAGGAAAAGATCGACGTCTTTCCATCTTAGAGCATTTGACAACTACAAGAAGAGTTGATAAAGGGGCAGGACAAAGTCAGATGCCGCCACCCCCTTCCCAGCATTGACAAAAAGTTCTCAAAACTTTCGTAAAAGACAAGGGCAAAGCCCTAATCTTGCCTCAGAAGACATCTGACAGCAATAATAGCCCTTCTCAATTAATAAGAAAGAGACCTAGATCTGAGGAGGGACAAGATAAATTATTAAGCAGTGCTATTGCAGCTACTTATTCCACCAAGTCCATCTTCATCGACATATCGTGATCTAGCCAATATGCCCTTACCTCTCTCCTAGGGTATCGACGCTGACAATTTCTCATCACTTCGCTCTTTCTTGTATTTTTATGTTGGAGTTGTGGCTTTTTGACATCGATAAAGATAAAAGATCGGTCATGGTTGCCTTTTCTCACTCATTAATGCAGCTATCCCTCTGGCAGACAGAGTCGTTGATGAGAAAGTGGGCAATCTTTCTGTTAAGGCGGTAATCAGTTACATACAAGACTCTTCGATTCTGGTAAGCTTTTTATCTGCTGTATCTTCTCTTTTCAAACTTTCATATATGTTGCCTAACTATTTCTCCTATAGATTGCCCACGTGCTCGCTGATTAACAGAAACAAATAAAGTCTTATATTCAGGGTGCGATTGCCCAAGGTCGAAAAAATGAGCGACCAAAGAAAGAGATCTACAGTTTGAACAAGAAACTAAAGAAGGACCACTAAGGCTGGCAAAAGATTAAAGAGGGTCTTAAAAAAGATTTAGAATTATCGAGTCCAGAATAGTCAACTCGAACTGAGAAATACTGCAACTAAAGAATGACCTAAATTCATTAAGAAAGATCAATAACTCTTTTATTGACCTTTTTCACAGTAAGGAGAAAATTATCAGGGGCTTCTGGAAAAAAGTTAATAGGTTGGAAACAGATGTGCTCTCCTAGGGTCAGGAGTTACTGAAGACAAAGGCCACTGTCTGAAAATTATAAGTGAACTTTGCTCTACTGATGATCGGGCCTAGGACCAGTATGAGAAAGGTGCACTATTCAGGCTCAAGAACATTAGTGCATTAGTGGAGGAATGTCTACCTGAGGTGAATTTTAACTAACCTTTTGTTAGAGATATGCCCTAAAACCGATCGTGTCATATGGTTCGGGGTTATTATTTCTATGTATATAAACTTTGTAATTATTTGTAAAAATATTTACAAGTAATAAAATGGCATTTTTAGTATCTTGTATTATATTCAGTTGTTACTTATTTTATTTTCTTTATTACTATGAGATATATTTCTGTATGGATCATGTGTTGAGTAACTATCTATAAAGAGTTATAGATGTGAGAAAATAATTTTTGATTTAAATACATTTAAAATTAATTTTTGATTGAGATAATGTCATCAGAAATAATAACATTACATGATTGGCATATTTTATTGGTGTCAATGATTAATATTCGATATTAATAGTTGGGTGACGAGTCTTATATCATAAGAGCATAAACATGGGTACCACATTTGAGAATATGATACTGAACGTGACCAAATGTGATCAATCATATGGGTGAATATTCACAGTCAATGATTAATCACATAGCTGTACTAGTGTACCATTAGTCCTTAAACTTGAGATATCGCGACTGCAATCTGCAATAAGGCATATCGTTCACTTGTGTATATCGCACTGAGCTAGCCACGCCTGGTAAAAAAAACTTGATGGCAATGTGTTCTTATTATATAAGAACATGTGATAGTTAAAATAGAATCTATTGGCTTAGATATTTGAGCTTGAGATCCTAGACAGAATTGTCATCTACGGATATTAAATCTCTGGACAGAGTATATGAATTTCAAAAAGAAGTTTTTTGATTTGTAAATCTCGTTTATAATTAAGATTCTGATCCTATCATTAAGTTAGGAATTTGACTGAATCATGACCTGTACTCGATCGGGAGTCGATAGTAGAGGGACCTTACTATATGTAAGTACGACTATATAAGTTTATCTAAATTTCATTTTCTGTGTTCTAGGAGTCATGATATCTTGCTAGAGATCATTCATGACTATTGAGAACTTTGATTATAAGGAGTTATACTGAAGTGATACGAATGTGTTCTTATTTACTGATGTCTAGTTCACGGTGAATCCAAGGACTCATACACAATAACTAGTAGTTGATGATGGGCAAAATTAATATTATTAAGTTATTTATTGATATTTCGTATTGACGAAAATAATATTGCACTGATAAGCTGATCAGTAGGCAATTCTATTCTTTATAGTAAAGAATACAGTTTTTCGACAATGACGAGCTAGCATTCGTTAGTTCGAAAAAATTAATGGTATTAATGAAGACTTGAATAGATATATTTTGATATATCAAGTAATAAATAAAATTATTTATTTATTACATATTTTGGCTAAGTATTCATTTATTAATAAATAAAGTGTTTATTTATTAAATATTAAATAATGATTATTTAATTTTAAATGAATATTTGGATGATACATGGCACCATTGTAGTTTGTTAAATGTCATCATCATATGTGTTCCTAAATCTTGCTTTTGATCTAATGGATAAGAAAATTATATATTTAATTTTAAATGAATATTTGGATGATACATGGCACCATTGTAGTTTGCCAAATGTCATCATCATATGTGTTCCTAAATCTTGCTTTTGATCTATTGGATAAGAAAATTATATATATATATATATATATATATATATGTTTAATTAAATTATTTAATTAAATAATTTAATATATTATTATAATTAGTTATAATAATATTTATATTATAATGTAATTATTGTTATTATTAGAAAATAACAAATAATCTTGGCTAATGAAATACTTATACTTATTTTTATTTAATTTATTCCTTTTCAAATGAATGCCACCTTGCTTCTACTTGCATTAATTGATTCAAATCTATTTTAATTATAATATTTTATAAATGAATTGATATGTATACGTGGAACATTTTTGGTGGATTGGAATCAATTCAATTTTGCTTGGTTTTGAACAAAAGAAAAAGAAAAAATATAATAAAGCAAGAAGGAGAGCTCACGGGTGGCTAAGAGTTTCATCCTTCGTTTTGGTTTTAAAAAGGCAAGAAAGAAAAGAAAGGAGAAGGAAAAAGAAAAGCATAGGATGTTTTGATTTTCATTCCTTTTTCATGCAAGTTAGGTGTGAATATATATAGTTATATTAACCTAAATTGCAAATGGTTTGCAAAATAAGTTTTGTAAATAAAAACTAGTCTCCAACATCTCATCATCAACTCCATCATCTTTCTACTAGTGTGTGGATACCTTTGAAGGCTTGGAAGAGAGTTCAAGCTTAGTGGAGAAAGCTTGGTAACGTAAGAATTCTATTAAACCTAGATAAAAGTTCGGTATGTTTATATGCATAAAAATTAAAATAAATGGTCTTTTAGTTTTTCATGTAAGACCATCCTTTAGGTACAAACATAAAAGTTTTATCCTACTATCTAAGCTTTCTATTGGATTAAGAATCATTCTAATATCTCTCTTGGTTGAAAATTTATGCCCCATTGAAGAATCCTATGCCGAGATAGAAATTAAACGACAATTACTAACAAAGTTAAGTTTAAATTTAAAATAACAAATTTATTTATACTATAATATTTACCTTAAATAAAGACATTCAAATACTAACAACAACCTTTACTAATGATCTGAAACAAAAATTGACAAATAAAATATTTATTATTTCACTACTCTTTGATATATTTAAATAAGTAAATTCTCTAGAAAAATTATAAAAATACAAACCATAAACCTTTTAGATGAAAAATTTATAAACCATCTTTTTGTATATAAAGTGACACATTAGTTATAGGGTTTAACATCAAAACTATTCTTATTATTTTATTATAAGTAATTTTTCTTGGGCTTTAATTATTACATCTTTAACTTAGTTCATTGACCCAT
>JAWDEX010000003.1:6670767-6689796 GCA_035221805.1 Trichilia hirta | reverse complement strand
CAGGGAGTTTTTTGAGCCAGGAGCTACTACATCATTACTTGAACAGTATCAATCTTTTGACCAGCCATCTTCTTATTGTCATCTCAATGGTGATGTATCAACAAGAGAGGTATTTTCCTTTTGATCCTGGTGGAAATTTTTTTTTGTTTTTACTCAATTTCAAGGTCATTGAGTAATACTAGATTTCCTCAGTTGTATCCCAAAGTTCATCTCAAGTAGTGATGTAGTTTTCATCAATTGGATGGTGAGATTGGTTAATTGGTCATTTTGAGAATTATATAAATTTATCATCCAATTGATGGAAGTCACGTCACAACATGGGATATAATGTGGGATAAATGCTTGAGATGCCTGGTTTTACTTAACAAAAAAATATAGTCATAATTAATTGAGGTTTATTCTTGTTGATTTAATCCAAATTAAGACTGACAGACTTTCTGCTGATAACACCATAGAACTAGATTGAAAATTGTTGTCAGAAACGCTTGTATACTTTTCTTTTCTCTGTTTCTTTTCTTGAAAACCATGATATCGGAAGCATATCATGTTGAAATTCCTTGGAATTTGACTCCATTACCTGCTCATTAAATGTCTTTTTCTCCCCTTTTTGGTGATAACTACAGGCTGACATAGAAACAGATGAGCGATATGAATATATGGCATCTGGAGATAATGGTTTCCGGCAGATAACTGAACTCGCCCCTCAAGAGGGTACCATTCAGTATCCATCTAGAGATTTTGGAGCCGAAGCTTCATGGAACCGAGAAATCTGTTTGCCGGGGGAGCACGATGTTAAATCTTCAAAAACATCATTATGTGCTTCTGAGGACTCAGAAAGGGTGGGGATAATTGAAAATGGTCAACTTCTGGAAGATGCTAGTGAAAATCTTAAAGAGAGCGTAGATCAGCGCAGATCTATATCCACGGACAACACTGGTGGGTTTACAGAAGGTTCAGTATCTATCCCTAACGAGATGCTGCATACATTGGCAGTCAAAGATTCTGAAGAAACTGATAAAATGTTCAACAACAATGCTAATATGGACATTCCCTTGTGCAAAGAAAATCCGACAGCATCACTTGAGGATACAAATTTGGTTGAACAAAGGTCGCAGCAAGACTCTGATATTCTGGTAGAAACATACGAGCAACAAGCTGCAAAAAGACCACGACTCACTCCTTTTGAAGGGGAAGAATTGTCGGGAAGCCTGTCACAGGATTTCCATCTCTAAGGCATGGAGACGGGCATTTCCCTCTCATTATCATTCTTTTCTTTTCTTTCTTTCTTTCTTTCATTTTTGTTTACACAGTTTATGTGGAACTCAGTAGGTCTTGGTGTTCCATGTTGTGAATAATGTTCATGGCTTTATTGACTGTAGTTAGTGAGGGAATGAGGTACTAGGAAAAGTTGTTATTCACTCATCTCATTTGACAAGTCAGTGAAGTTATGTCTCATCAGGATAATGGGTAGGATCAGGAAAACGAGTTTACTCCATTTTTTCAGTGACAAATTCTTTCAAGCAAAACGACGTTGAATGTAGACCTAGACGTTTTTTCCCTTACATATCATGTAAAAGGATTGGAACCCGTGCCCTCCAAATAAAAGGTGAATAAATTGTACATCTTTATAATTTAGTGTAGTTGAAACGTGTCGTCAAATATTTTCATCATCATCATCATAATAGAAAGAATAATTAAAGACGAACAATACAAGAATATAAAAAAAAGAAAAAGAAAATCGAACATCGAACGGTTTTGCCATTTCCCCGACAAAATTTTATCCTCGTGGGTTTTATTTCCTCTGCTTTCTGGATTAATGAAGATAACCCCTCAACGCACAGAATGAAATTACATGGTAAAGGGCATGCCTTTAGTAAGCCTCTGTTTAGATTCCTTTGAACAAAAGAGTCTTTGGCTTCCCATAGCACGTGGTACTAACACAATTCATGATTAATCTGATCCACTTTACCGAGATGGAAGTTCCATTCCTCCCGATCGTAGGCTTTGCTAATATCAAGAGCCACTTGCCTCTTTTTTCCTCTTCTTGTGCCTTCTGATCTTATGAAGACACTCATAGCCAATTATTATGTCATCAGTTATGAGTCTTCCTAGAACAGAGGCACTTTGGTAGTGGGAGACAATCCGATTAAGAACTTGCTTTAATCTGTTAGCTAGCACCTTTGCCACAGTTTTTAAATTAGTGTTACACAGACTAATTGACAGAAATTCTGAACCCTCCGCCAGGAATTGGAATTTTAAGAATCAGTGATATATATTTGTTTGGTTGCAAATACATAAATCTCCATTGTTAAGTATATATAGACATGCGTTGGTGAAAGCCTGCCCTGCTTGTTGCCAGAATTTTTGAAAGGAGAACGCTGGGAATCCATCCGGCCCTGTAGTCTTTGTTGGGTGCACCTGACAAATCGGTATCTTTACTTCCCCTCTTGTAAAATCTCGGTCTAGGCTTTGGTGCCTTCTTATAAAGTTTAGTTCTTACGAATCTCCTTTGAGCTTGTTTCTTGTAAAATCTCGGCATTAGAACCTTTTCCGGCTCCATATGTTTAGGGCTTCTTGGGATGACTTAAAAGCCTATTTTCAAATTCTGAGCTTAGAGTTGGTCCTTTCGAGGCTTCATTGTCCTTCCAGACCCATTCTACTAACTTTTAACACTTCTCGTAAGAGCTCCAATATTCCTCGAAAAGGAACCTTTTGTGCTTCAGCTCTCCTGCCTTGATCTATGTTTGGTCTATCTCTGACGTATAGCACAATGCGAAGGTGGTCAGAGCCCAAAACTTCTTTATTTGTTACCGTTGAGCCTAGGAACATTAAATACCAGTCCCCGTTATATAGGTATCTATCCAACCTTTCTTCGATTAAATTGTCGCCCCATCTTCTATTGCTCCGGGTGAATTTAGGTCCCGAGCTAACCAAATCACTGCCTCCTCAAACTGGGCCATTGATTGAAAGTTCCAATCTGCTCCTCGCTTTTCTTCCACCTTTAACAGCTCATTTAAGTCGCCCTCACAGACCCAGGGACCCCTAACTGTAATGCAAGTCTTCTATTGAAGTCCAGGTGCGATGTCTTTGGTTCTGTTCTGGACTCCCATTAACGTCCGTGAATCTCCACTGTTTGCTCCTTGCATCACTGACCATATATCATGTCTACTGTAAAACAAGATGCTTACTTGCATTATTGACTTCCACAGCAAAGCCAATCCTCCACATAGATCTTTGCGATCCACACCAAAACAACCATTCTCGCTTGTCATTTGCCGATGATAGTTCGTTATTTTGAGCCCACAACGGTCTCCAGTTTGAGAATACTTTGGGAAGTCTGATAAACAGAGACAACCGAATTAGTCAAGCCTTGGAAAGTTCTAAAGGGTTTATTTATATAATTTTTTTTTTATAATGAGATAATTAAATTCATAATAGAATTATATTAATATTATAAATAATACTAAACTAAAGATATTAATTATCTCGGTGTCTATATCATTAATTTTTATTAATTATATTAATTTTTTATTTTTTTTAATCAATACACTATATTACATTAATTTGTATATAAAAATATGTATAAAAAATTTGTATCTCTAATATTATTTTTATATTATGATTTTTTATTAATAAATAATTAATTAAACTATATGATAAAGATTATATTTTAAAATTATACAGTTTAATAATTTTTTTATTAATAATAAATAATGAAATAAATGCAATTTTACTATTATATTAGTGTAGTAAAAATTTAATTGTTTTATCTTTTATTTTATTGTAAAAAATTATATAAATAAATTATTTTTTAAAAAATTATTTACTTTACACTCAATTGAAAATAAACTTTAGATAAAATTATTAAATTAATATTAAATAAATAAGTTACTATAATATAATTAATCAAATAGACAATTTTATTATAAACAAATTTACGAATTAATAATATTAAATGGATTTATGTGCCTTAAAATTAATACTGTAATTTTACAGAAAGTAAATAATAATTACTAAAAAAAATATGATTAAATAATAAAAATTTAAAATTAAGATATTATGAATGATAAATTGCTAATGATTCATTAATTATGTTTAAGGACCCATTGTAAAGGTAATTTATAATTATTATATAAATATTCTTTAGGTGTTAATATTTAAAACCTAAGGACAAGAAAGTGAAATATCCCCTCTCTCTAAACAAAGCAAGTGTTCTTTCTAAGCCGTTGGATGTCCTCATTCTAACCCTAAGGATGCCCGCAGCATATAACACTTTCACTTTCACAAACGACGATGACACCGTTATTTCTATACAAGCGCCACGTCACGGGCACTTCCTATACTCGTCATCAGTTCCCAACTTAAAAATCTTAGCTTTTCAATTTTCAGACTTACAAATCAACGCGAAAATCTGATGAATTTAGGGTTTGAATTTTTGCTTCCAACAAATCAAAACTACTACATTGACAAATGAAACTCATCTACAATCACCAGAATCAATCTCAAAGAATGGCTTTCTCAGGCTTTTCGTTACTCTCTTGCTAATTTTACTTCCATATGTGTTCGGAACGTTGAGCAGAGTGTCTCCTTCCATGCTCTCAGCAAGTAATCATACTCTCTCGGAGACTATGATTTCAATTTACGCGTTGGAGTTTATGATTTATAATGATTGTCAATGCAGGAATGGAATGCACCAAGACCTAGGCATTTGTCTCTACTGAAAGGCGCTTTAGATCGACAAGTAGTAAGTGTTTGTTTGTTTTTATTTTCTCTTCGAACTAGTTTGATTTCCTAGGTTATGATTTTGTTCTTTTCATGTATAATTTTCTTTTTCCTGCCAATTAAACAACAATCTGAACTCTGGTCTTCGTTGCCCAACCAAGGATGGAAGCCTTGTGCTGAATTTACTACTACTACTACTTGTAAGCATCAATTAACTACTCAGTCGACAAGCTGTCAAATTTCAGTTTGATCTGATCAAAGAGGTGGATTTATTGCTATTGTTGTTGAGAAGAAAACTCAAAATTAGAGCTTCTATTTATAAGGAAATGCATTTATATAGATCAAATAATTTATATATTAAATCTAATTCTTGAATATAAGAAAAAAGAAATCTATGATAAGTTATGGGGATGTAATAACGACAAATGTTGTCCTGGTTCTTATCATAATATGAAGTGTTTTATTTTTTTTCTTATTTATTTGTGGTTGTTTCTTGCAGCATTGTCTAAGAAATACCAACTTTATATCCAAGTGTTTCTTGATGGTGGATTAAATCAGCTAAGAATGGGGTTTAATAACTAGCTTGCAAGCCTTTTGATTGTATAGAATCACGCTGTTGTAATAATCTCCATTTGTTATCTGACTTTTCATTGTAATGTTTTTCCAGCTATCTGTTTGAATAAGAGTGATTTTGTTGTTGACTTCCTTTTTTTCTTACTACCAAGATATGCGATGTAGTTGCTCTTCCCAAAATATTGACTGCAACACTGGTGATCCCACACCTTGAAGTAAATCCAGTTTGGCAAGATGCAAGTTACTTTATGAGTAAGCTTCTTTTGCAACCCATCTATTATTCTATTGTCCTGTCTAAAATTAGCCGTTTTCAGGAAATTATGTTTGCTTCTGCAGCTTATTCTGAGATATATTTGATGTGGATCACTTTATTTCTTCCTTGCATGATGAAATTTCTATAGTTAAAGAGCTACCTAGTGAATACACTTGAAGCGCTCGGGAATATTATGAGACCGGTATACGAGCTACTAGAATTAAAACGGCTCCTCTCCACACTTCTGCTAATTGGTATATGGAAAATGTCCTGCCCATATTGCGGGGGTTAGTGATATTTCTTTATCCCTCTTCATTTTAATTTTACAGAAAGTTGGTGCTTGAAAATTTGAATTGAGAGCCTGACTTCTTTTTTTTTTTTTTTACTCTACGAGAAAAGGTTAGTCTGTCTCCCGGTGTTGGTTTGGAACTGCTGATCTCACAATTTGGAGGAGTTGACTGCAATTTTGTAAGATATTTTGATTATCAATGAAGACCTCCCTTTTTTGGAGATCTCTTATGTTTCAATGTCCTAATTTCTAAACTTTTTTGGATCCTATAATTATTTCTCCATTTAGTTTTAGGTTCAACCAGGATTGGATGTTATGCCAAAATTATGAAGCTAACAAATCAACAGCCACAACACAACCCTAACCGCGCTTTTTCATTTTTCTAGTACTTCAAGAAAAAGTTTTTAGTTTTTACTCTTCTTGGCTCTTACAACTACTATTGAACCCAATTCTAGCTGAAACAAACTTGTTTGAAACAAAATCCAATAGCAATAGAAGACGTGACATCACGAAAAGTTGGTTGCCAGTGTAGTTCTAAAACCTATTATATAATCATAACACGGCCTATTTATGGTGGAAATTCTATAAATAGTAAACACCCATCATCTTTTGTTTCAAGGGAAATAGATAATTAGAACTAAGCCTTGCAGGGAAAGCGATTTCAAGGATCTGAGAAGAAACTGCAGCATGTGTAGGCAAAGGATATCGATTATAAATCTGAGACATATGTAAAAGAATTTCATTTAATTATTACTAATATGTCAAGTTAACTAGGTTGTGATAATAAATTATCATTTCTTTCTATTGCTTCTACAGGAATTATTCTGCCAGGGAAACAGAAATAAATCAGCAAAGAAATTCAGAAGTAAAAATGCATCTATGCACAACTTCTAATCTAAAATGTTTGAAGCAATTGGGTAAATTAGAAACTTACTGTAGCTGTCAATATTCATTTAAGCTAGTGCCTTCCTTTCTGAACGTGATCATATCAGTTTTTGCGTCCGTTGACCTGGGATGTCTCATCATATACAAAAATGCTTATTCTTCGACATATATTTGTCTTTTTTTAAGTGGTTTAGTTTTACAGTCATGGAATTGCCGCCGTTGCCCCATACTCTCATTGTTTTGTCTTTTGACAACTTGCCAACAAATATCCAACGCTTATGATGTAAAGTCAACTTTCAAGCATTAGTTTTTGTTCATCATATCAGGATGTTGGGAGAAACCATTGTCCATCTCCTCCACCACCCTCCTAGAAAGCTTCAAGATTTAGGGACCGAGTTTCCTAATGAGAAAATAGATGGTGCTGGAAAGTTTGTTGTGTTACATCTTTTCCCTGATAACATACAAGCCTTCAATTGAAAGCATAATTTCATGTATAATATCTTCTTTTGCGTGACTAATTTCAAAGGTGAAACTTGCACCTTATAATTGGAAATAACTCGTTACTTTATTTTAAAACATGTTGCTCGAGTGTTTTTTTTTTTGAGAACATAAAATCTGTGGATCATAGGAACTGGATAGCATGAAGTATGGGATCATTCTAAAGGGTATGAAGTGTTGAAATTTAATGGCAATAGCAGAGACTACCAACCGTCATGGATGCTGAACAGCATCTGCCAGTGTGTTAATTTTTCTATTAGGGCAACAACCACCTAATTTTTGTGAATCAAATATTTCCTTGATGGGAGCCTTTTAGTTTATTTGTCATCTTGTTTCTCTTAAATCTATTCGGTTTCATTGTACAAATTTCATATTTTTGAGTAAATCTGTATGTGTTTTCTAACCTAACCTTATGTAGGATATGGCTGCTCATCCAGCCTGTGACTTTGGAAGTGGTAAAGCTGAAAACTGGCTCTAGCGAAGTATCACTAAGTAATTTGGCAGGGTAGGGTCTTAAACTCTCAGTTCACTGATGAGGAGTTGAGAAATTAGGGGTGTTGCCCATTGACGCCAGAAGAGATTGGGCTGCTGCTTGCAGCTTTGGTCTTCAACAATGAAACTCGCCTTTATCTTGCTTCACACAAGGTTTTCCTTCTATCCTCTCTATTGAGACTGAAATTCCATTAATTCATTTAGGCCTTGACAAGTAGGATGTTTATATGATCTGTCATATTCCTTCTCAGTCAAATTGGATTTTCATTGTTCTCCATGAGGATCTTCAAATGTGAAAAGGAGAACCATGTCAATTTGAAGGTTATGGTGGAAAAGCTCGGATCTCAACTTTACAAAAACAGTTTCTGTTATTGGAAGATGAGAAGGGCATTGTCTCTGCTGAGGAACTAGCCATGGTTGAAGGCAAGGCTTCTTTTTTAGCTGCAGTCAATTATTATGTGAGCATGCTGAGCGAGATCTTCATTTCTGCTTCTCCAGGAAGCATTCACAATGTTCTGGTAAAGCATCTTTTGCTTGAATTCTTTTAATAATGTTTCATCTTCTTCAGGATCACAGGGTAATCTTAAACTAAGAAGTCTCTTTGGAATTCTGTAGATAAGTTTCTAAGTAATTGTGTCATCAGGTTGGACATCAGATCGAACTTGAATTTGGAGACCATGAGACCCAATATGACATTACTGGGGAAGCTCTTCCTGAAGAAGAGCATGGGGATTGGACAGAGTTTCAGTGAGCAGGGACGGATAAGACTAAGAAAAGCAAAACAGTGCATTTATACACATCCAATTTCTGATTGCATGTGTCAGCTTAGTTAAGTTTTGGTCCACACTAGTTGCAAATACTTTTATTTTTATTTTTAGGTTGTAATTGCATATCGTAACAATTTTGATTTCATCTTCGTAGCTAAGGTTTCGCTTTGGTTTATCCCCTATATAATTCAATTTTGAATCAATTTAGTCCCTATACTATACTTCAATTGATAACCAACCAATCTTGTCCTGTATGAGAGCCTTATTTCGTTTCTCTTCATTGTTAATTGATTTTAACTGGTGGAGATTTTTTTATCTATTCATATTTACGTTGTATGTACGCATTCTACTTTACCTAATTACCCTTAGCCGTTTCTGATACGTAAATAAAACGTAACCTGTTCTATCTGTGGGATGCGAGGAGATCAATTTCTTATCGTGTTATATGTCATTAAAAACGACATTTAAGATGAATGCTGGAGATCAATTGATCTCCTCCCGTCAGATTTTCATCATAATGAATGCAGTGAGCACTAGATTTTCTATACGATTGAAACGTCAACCATATCCAAAGACTAACTGGTCTGAAGTCTTGGTTACAGACGTATTAATGAGATGTATACACGGAAGCATGCCAGCTTTTTAAAACACAGCTGCGGGCACTTCTGCACAATATTCCTCTAATCCACTAATCAGTTTGATTGGCACTGGAAACTGCCGGCATCTGACCCTCTTTCTTCTCCTTGCCAATGGATGGAGAACTACTCCCATTCCGGCTGCCAGGCATTTCTTTTGATTCTGACAATTCTTCATCGATCGGAAGAGTTCTTTTTGAGCCCTCAAGTGCAACACCAAGAATAATGTTCTCTTCCAAGGGAGTCCTGGAAATGGGCTGCGAAATGACCCCTCTTTCAACTTCTTGTTTTGTCTGTGCACCGGATGAAGGAATATCAGGTTTTTTACTGGCAGATTCTGGGTTAGTAACCAGAGAATTCTCAGACATTGCCCCTTGATTTATATCTTCAGAATTTGGTGCCCCTGTCTTCTTCCTCACATCTCTAATGTCTTTGTATAACTGAACTTCATTGTTGTTCTGAACCGAATTATCAGACAATGAATTCTCACTTCGGGACTTCGTACTGGCAGTGGAGGTAGATGTTGATGTTCCCTTGTCCCCTTTGGAGTCAAGAATTGGTGCCTTTGAATCTGACTTGGAATCCGAGTTTGTGGTTTCTTCAACCTTTGTATCTTTTTCTACATTTTGTGCTGCGAGAGTTGAAGCTTTAACCTTATCATCACTACTGATTTTATAGGAAGGTTCAATAAGCAGAAGTGGACGGTTAGCAGCTGCCCTAGGACGAGTGAAAATCGTGCCAGCAAATGGTACATTCTCCAAGTCAGGCTCGCCATAAAATTTCTGAACTGTGCGGATAGGAGTGGCTAGGCGTGCCTGATGATGGCTAATAACTCTCAGAAGATCCAAGAGTAGTGCTTCCTGTACCGGTTAAATAATAAATCTTTAGGTGAGATGAAGTGGTAATTACTGACCAGACTGGATAAATAGCCATCATACGCATGAAAAAGAACTATCACGATGACATATGGTCAAGCATAGGATAACCCATTGAGGCCATCATAGAAACCCCATTCTTCAACAAAATATTAGCATGTGTTAGACCCCCTTCCTCTTCAAGCCAAAAACAAAACTTATCAGAAAAAGAGAATCAAACGATATGATAATAACATCAAAGGAAAAAACTAATCCAGACAGTCTCTCCATGTACACTTAAAAAAATGAGTAATGTCCCTCAAAGCATACTAGAAAATCAGAACACTCCGAGCATCCACGCGAATGAAGTTCTCGCATCTATTGCAAATAACAGAAGAACATACAGAAACAAAGAAGCAGAGAAGAATGAATGAACCTACTTTCCAGCCCCAAAGACGAGAGTTTCTTTGAAATTTCTTCCAAAATATTCTGTCAG
Source organism: Trichilia hirta (assembly GCA_035221805.1). Taxonomy (NCBI): domain Eukaryota; kingdom Viridiplantae; phylum Streptophyta; class Magnoliopsida; order Sapindales; family Meliaceae; genus Trichilia; species Trichilia hirta. Next base: position 6,679,332 of record JAWDEX010000003.1, on the reverse strand, counting down.
TTCTCAGTAACTTACGGAAGTATAACCATAGAACGCCCAGGGTAATGACAATTTTTATATAATAGTAGTAATCAATATATATTACATGCACAAAGCATCTACCAACAACCTAATCTTACCTTAACACCGAGATACTCCTCAACATGGGATGTTTTCACAAAGCAAGATACCAGAATCTGTAACAGTATAGATCCAGGAATAGATGTTAACATTTGAAACAAAGGCAACCATAACTAACGATAAAAGAAAATAAATGATAACTATAAATTTATAAGAGAACAGGCACTACAGTCTGCAAATTTCTTACAGTTGAGATAAAACATGGAACAGTGAACCCAAAATATAAGCTGCATGGGAAATGAGGATTCTGAATAGAAATCTAGACATAAAAACATGAATATGAATTTTCTTCAAGTAAGATTTTATTCTACTTCTCCAAGCAAACTCTTATTTTCACAGATCTTAAGCAAGCTAAATTTGCTTGAACAAAGCAGAGGCCAAGAAAAAATTATCTATGATAACCTTTTGTATCATGGGCCATCTTGATACAGACTGCATCATGACGTTGAAAGAAATTTCAAACGTCAGATAACAAAAACAAAACTTAAGACTAACTAAATCCAAAACAAAAAAGAATAAAGGTCATACCATAAGAGCCTGGTTTTCTGGGTTGATATCTTCCAAGAAAACTCTTCTGTGCAGCTTTTGCTGTTCTACTTGAGGATTTTTTGCCAAAACTTTCCGCATGTCAGCTACAATATTCTAAGACAGAAAAGCAATGGACCAAGTTCTTATACAGCACAAACCATTAGAAAATTCTAAAGTGCAAAAATTCACAATTAGGCAAACTAATATTGCTTCTCACATTAACTTTATGGACATCCAAGTGACTGATGGCAAGGTGGGTTTTGATGCGCCAATGAGTCTTCTGGCTAAGATTCCTCACCACATTCACAGTAAATTTGTGGTTTGGGATGTGAACTGCTTCGCGATCATCTCCTCTAATAATTGTCGGTGAACACCAACCCACATGCTGATAAAATATGCAATCTTGATTAAAAAAAGGTTATAAAGTTTAGGTCAAGTACTTCACTACTGTTCTTATTTATTTGGCAGAAGGAACCAAAGTTTTAAAGCTCTCACTGATATCTATGGAAAGGCAAACAGATGAAGAATGTATATAATTGGTTTTCTTTCATTACCTAAGGCTAGCCTCCCTTTGTCCTAAATATTGACAATAGAATGGAACACAAACCTCAACGGAACCAGAAACTTCATAGCCTTCAATCTTTGTTTGGATCCATTCATTGACAATAAAAGGTCGCGTTGCATGAATCATTACACTTGAAAGGAAGTTCGTAAAGATCTGAATGCATCATATAGATGAAATCACGTAAGTGGACAATCACCTAGTTGACAAAAGGGAATGATAATTTTAATAGACTATTTGCTGCTCTTTTATGAACAAGAAAACTGCAATTCTTTCTGAATTCTATAATAATATAACTAAGCTTTACCTCACGACCAGCAAGAGTGAGCAATACAGTACCAAGACCTCCAGCAGCAAGCCCCCTCTGGGTAGAGAAACCAAGCAACTCCATGAACAATGATACAGCAGCAACCCATACTGCAGTATAAATAGCTTTCCCAGCAAAATCAAAGCCCATCTGCCACAGAAATGAACAACGTTTGTAGAAAATGAATTAGTTAGTGGTAACCTATCAGTGCCTCCAATATGTTGAATTAAAATTGTATAGCTCCCTGACTAAACTCCATGTACATAATTGAGGAAAAGAAATGGCATGCTACAAACATCTACCCAGATTATAATAATACCAACAAAAATTTCAATATATTCTGATGTTTTATCAAATGTTCTGTTTCAATTGACATGTCCAACTCGAGTCTTACCAAATAACTATGTAAACTATCAAATCATTTTCTCTTGTTTATACAGGAACTTATGGCTCTCCATTTGTTGGCATCCAAAAATCATATTTTGTCCCATGGATTACAGAGGTCAAGATGGCACACGACTGCCCTAAACCACTACCAATGCAACTTCAGTCCTGAAGTGACAAGAGACAACTGGAAACTACTGACTTACCAAATTTTTCATGCTACAATAATTTCAAGCCCCATCATCAATCGGTCTTATTGAATTTAAAGAAAAATAAATACAATAATGCACAAGCAGCAAACATAGATTTGCAGGATAACTAGGAGAGTTAGATATAAATCAAATGACAGGATACAAATTGACATAGCAATTACTAGTCATCAAGTGACAACAACATGATGAGAAAGGGTGAAAGTCACATAATATTTATAAGTGATAAAACCTTACATTTCTTGCATTTGAGGAGTCACTGTCATTGTTCTCTGCTAAGAATTTTTGTACTTGTTGAATCAAGCTGCAAAAGCAAAGATAATGAAATAATTACAAGCATAGCAAAAACCACAACACCAGACCAAAGATTGAAACTGAGTAGGTAATCAACAAGCTGCAAACTCATCAGAACATTACTGGCCCATATTAGTTTTTTATATTGCCAATTAGATACAACTATTCGTCAGATTTTTTGATTTAACTAACTCCATATTGCATTTATACCGATCAGTCACTTTTTTATCAACAATACTCTCCAACAGTTTGACAAAATGATTGCCAGTGCCATCAAGTTTGATAGAAACGAAAATTACCTTGATAAACAATAGGCAAATGCCAGCACAGTTGACAATGATTGTACAAAATTCAAAACTCGTTGCTTAATAGCATGGCTCACTTCTGAATGTAAACTTAATGGATCTAGCTCTCTGGAATAAGCACTGCAGTCAGTACGGATATAATGTCTTTGGAAAAACAATCATTAATCTTAATTCTATACAATTCATAAGAACACCTGCAAATAAGCATTACTCCAGTCCATAGCAACAGTGGTCTAAGATAAGATGTCAAAACATAATGTGCACGACTTTTCTTCCAACTACTAGCAGTCCTCTGCAAAAAATTCCATGAAGAATGAGACAACCAATTAAGGGATATATCCAACACAGAATGGAAAGGCAAGGAGAAGAATAGAGAAATACATTGAGAAATATAGCCCTGCCCAGATGTGCCAGTGGCATAAGACCCCACGCAGCAAAGGCAACAATGCCAACTGCTGGGATCAATCGCAGTACAAGAGAATTTCCGCAGAAGGCACCATATGACCTGAAATGTCAAAGAAAAATTAAGCTCTAATTATGCGTTCAATAAAATGGTATATGCCATATATTAGCCATAGAAATAAAATACATTAATATTTTAGCATACATTAACAGTCTGTCACTCTGAATTCTTAAATGAAATGAGAACTTGCAATATACATATGCATATGTGTTTATGAAAATATATGGCCATGCTCTATTCAGAAAATGCAGAAACATGCATACTTGCAGGTATTATATGGTGTGAAGAAATTCAAACAAGTCATCAAATATGGGTTCAAAGCATTAAAAGAATAACATATCTATTAAGACGTTAGTTCACTTTTTAAAGTGAAGATCGGAGGCCTAATACATACGTGGAAGTGACAATTTGTACAACAAGGTTAGCAACACCGAATAAATTGAACTCTATTGTGCTGCTGTCTATTGAACTAGGCAAAAATTACATGCATCAAAAATCACTATTGAAATATAACAGAATTAGGATCCATTAAATGAAACTAAACTGCTCATATGAAAAGAAAATAAAACACAAAACTGCCACAAAGAATGTTTTTTTCTAACCAAGGTACAATATCTCACAAAATGTATAAGCATGGAGCTTGAAGCAAACTTTATAGGTCATGGGGATTTACATTGATCCAGGATTCAAAATGAGTTTACATTGTTGAGTATAACTATATAACGAGAAAATAATAATAAGTATATGAAAGAGAAATTAAACATACCTAGTCAAAACTGCAGCAGCAGATTTCAAAACAGGAATCTCATTTCCACCTGGTACTAAAACAGATCGGCAGATTAAAATATTACACTTTGAATATATAGGATTTATTGGCCCATGTAAATGGCTTAAAAGATGAAGACTCCAAGCATCCTGCCGCTGAAGATGCAACAAACAGAAATTTCAGAAACCAAATTCTATTAAATACTAATGCACTCCAACACACATAGCATAGATTCATAATAACAATTAATTTTACTAACAGTTACTCAAAAAACATAAAAGGTAGACAGAAAACAGCAATTAACAAAATAACTAAAGTTCTTTATGCACGAAAAAGCATACCATAAAATGTGATGAAAGATTGATGTGAACATAAAAGGTAGACAGAAAACAGCAATTAACAAAAGAACTAAAGTTCTTTATGCACGAAAAAGCATACCATAAAATGTGATGAAAGATTGATGTGAACTAATCGTCCTTTTCCTGTTACACCCTGTTAAAAGAAACGTAAATAAGAAAAGGAAAAACAAGATATTACATAACTCAGCACTTCAAGCTTAGGAAATTCTTTATTAAAGAATGCAAAATTTGAAAGATAGAAATCACATACGGAATGGATATTACTGTATCCAAATTTGTTATATATTTTCAATTCCTTAGACAATTGCATGGTACTGGAACAAGTCATCCTCGCAAAAAGAAAGCAGATACCACTAGCTACTAAATATCGGAACGCAGTTCAATCAGGCGTGGAAGATCGTATGTATCAATTATAAAACAGCCGCAGGTTTCAGAAAACGAGTCAAGTGTGGCAACCTGTCAATGGAAAGAAATCAACACTCAATGCTACTAAAATTGCGATGTTTCTAAATATGATTGAAGTTTTATAAATACAGCTCAACAAGAAGATAAAGTGGAAAAATGAAGATCATAAACTCCTAAGCTTCCCATTTCTCTGCAGTTCTGTATAAACCAAGATTTTCAATTTAAGCTAAACGATTGCAGAAAACTTAATTAATTTAAGATTTCTTGATTTTTTCAACAATAAAACAGTTCTTAAACACAAATCTTCAGAGTTGTTGAACGCAAATCTTTAATATTACTACTCGGTCGACTTATTAACAAACAAAAAACCCCAGATACAGAAATTTTTGATCGATAGTCACATAAAACAAAAGAATAAAACTGACAATTACATTTTCTATAGAAACCAGCGAGAGAATATTTTCATGAAAATTTTGCTTAAGCATTTAAAAACCAAAGAAACGTTAGGAGTATTTACTTTAGATCGAACAACGAATTAATGCTCAGACTTCTCTCTTTCTCTGCAAAAAAAACTCCAGCGCTAAGGGGTGCTTTTGTGAGGGAAATTGTGGAGAAGCCTGAAAAGGTCGGAGATTCAGATTGCGCTAACGTGCACGGAGGGTTGATTTTCAAATAGCCGACGTGGTCGAATCAATTTTCAGTATTTCGGATGTGGTAATATATTTTCCCGCAGACCCGACTAATTTACAAATTTGACTGTGCGCACTTTACGTGGCGACTTGCATCTAGGAATTATACCGTACGCCTTTTGCGTGCACAATTTCTCTCTCTTGTTCCCGCTCCAAGCCTTGACACGTCAGCTTGGAGCAAGATATGTGAAGTTTTTCCCTCGTCGGTTTCCTTTTTATGGGGTCCGCCGTTCGGTTTCGGTTGGGCTTCGATTTTTTTTTTTTTTTAAATTCATTTCTATAAATAATTTCAATAAGCAATTTTTATTTTTATATTATTTTAAAATAATTCTTAAAATCATTAAAAATTGAAAATAGAGTTTTGAAAATCGGATGGCGAGAGTAAGGACCAATATCCCGGGGACCATTGTAATTTTGTAATTTTGCGGATATGAAAATTCAACTCTTGTCGAAATTATAAACAAAACTCATCACGGCAGCGCAAGTTGTTCTAATTCATGAGACGCGTGTGGGATGCTTATTATTTTTTAGCACGTTTTGTTCCCGGAACAAACATGAGAGAATTACTTTGAAAACAATTGATTGTTCCTGCCGGAGACGGAAATTACCACGAACCTGATGCGTAAATCCTAATGCCAATTGCCTTGGAACTTTCTTTGTTGACAAGTACTGGGAAGGAAGTATTGGGAACAGAAATTATGACGGTATAACACTCAATAAGTATTTTATGGATTAAATAAAACAAACAAAAATTAATGATTTTAGTAATATATTTTAAGCAGTTAATAATATTTATTTTAATTAACAATAAAACAAATAAAAAATAAATTAAATAATTTATTTTTAACTAATTAGAAATGAAAATACTTATAAATAAATATATAAATGTATATTCATATTATCAAATAATATTCACATTTATTTTTATTATAATACATCCACAATTTTGGAACTTTATTATAAGTTCTAACAAGATGAATAATTTTCATACTAATATTCTAAAAAATATTATTTATGTTCTAATCATTTAGAAAACTTATGAGTCTTAGAAAATTGAATAATATTTAAATTAGTATTCAAAAAAAATTATTTGAGTCTTAATTATTTGTTTAAGTTCTTAAACTATTTCAAACTTACAACTCTATACATGTCAATGTCATAGAGCATGTGGGGATTTACTAGTTACTGGCTTTAATGTCGAATATTTTGCATCAACAAAATTATTAATGTTGGTAATATGATAATTTTAAGTGGAAAAAAGAGAACCCCAAGAAATATTTAATTGAGTAATGCCAGATATTTTAAAATATATCATAAAAAATGAGTTAGTATTTATTTATTTATTAAATAATAAAATTTTAAAATAATTTATCATACATTTTAAATATCCAAAGAAAAAATTAATACTATATTATTTAAAATAATTCTTTTAAAATATCTAATATGACGGTGGCAAAAAAGAGTGCAAGAGCAAGAAAAATCAAATTAACCGTTGTAAATTGGAATAGCTTCTTCCCTTTGAACGGTGAACTGGGCCATCCTGGATTGTGTTAATATTTTCACGATAAAATAATATTTTAAATTAACATGTCATATTATTTTTTTAAATGTATCATATCTTCTTGTTCATTTTTTTTTTTTTTTTTTTTGTCAAAGATATATCATATCTTAGTATCACGATAATTTTATTTTATTATATTAATAATATTAACTTAAAATATTTTTAAAATGTGATAAAACCTTACATTAATTTTTGAAAATATTGTTGAGTTGCTATAAAGGAATATGAATATTTGCCAATTGCCATGGGATAAGTTACAGTTGAATGAATTGTTCATGGGGTATATAACACGAGAGAATATTTAATGAGATGTTATGCTTATAATTTCTTACAGTACGAAGTACAATGAGTAAAAGGGTACGTGTTTAGGATTATATAAAATTGAATTCCTAGCCATTAAGTAAATAACTGATAAAAACACAGGCAAGTAAATAATATTGATAAAATAGACTACCAAAATTATTTATCAATCGATTTAAACAGTGAATTTTTAGAGTTAAATAAAAAATATATATACAAATTATAATTTGTAAAATAATAATTCAAAAAATATAGATTTGATTTTAATTAAAAATAAGCGCATAAACAAAATTAGAAAAATGAAATATTAAATCTAATATGAAAAAGTATTTAGCTGGATTGAAATTTGATAAAAATTTACAGTGAAAATTATTAGAAAAAAGTACGAATATGACTCTATTTTTATACCCTTTTACCGAAATAACTAATTTCAAAATTTGTTAACCAACTTAACTACTAACGTTTTAATTAAACAAAATTACCCCTAAAAGTTAAAATATCTAAATGTTTACATTTAATTCATCTCCTTCGTTTCGTTCGCCATTAATCCTCTGAACCAAAGCTTACCCATTTATCATTATTTTGAATTTGAGCAATGTACCAACTAATTTTCAGACATAGTGCACGGCAATAATAAAGACTCGAATTTCTGTTAAGTCAGTAAGTTACATTGATGTTATTTGAAATTTGAAAGCACAAATTTCATAAATGTAAAGCTTGGTCTTTACAGTTTGTAAACCTGCTGAATAGATTAATTTTATGTTATTGTCTGTGTTTGTGTCATACTCTAGATGTATGGCCTGAATTTGTATCATCGGAGAGATTACTAAATTCTGAAAATCAAAATTTGCTTAATCATTCGAAAGTATCGACTGTATTTTTGTTCGAAAGTTAGTAATTATTAAACTATTCGAAAGTCTCTTAATGCTATATTTGAAAGTGCGAGTAATTACATTATTCAAAAACATTTTGTTTTCATGTGTTCAAAAGTATTTTGCATTCATCTGTTTGAAAGTATATATTTATGAACTCTGATCAAATGTTTAGTCATACAATATGTTCGAAAGTGCATTTTAACGTTGTTTGAAAGTGTTCTTTAAAAATAGTTTGAAAGTGTAGGATTATATCTATTCGAAAGTATCATTTATCAGTGTGTTCAAAGTTTGTATTCACAATGTGCTCGAAAGTGTGGAGAAAAATGTTCGAAAATTTGTATTAATTGTGTGTGCGAAAGTGTAGTTTAGTTTGTGTTCAAAACTATACAGAAATAATGTGTTCGAAAGTGGCATTTATATGTTTGTTCGAACGTTTGT
>JAWDEX010000003.1:6650726-6661577 GCA_035221805.1 Trichilia hirta | reverse complement strand
AAGAATTAGGCATTCGTAAATCCATCACCTAAAATTCAATCATAGTAGTTCTCTGGTGGCGCTTGTCCCTTATGGTTATTGGCAAAGATACTACACTCAAGGGTGTAACACAGCATTCCCTAAAATTATATAAGACAAATTTTGGATTTCCTAGCCTCACAGCCTTGATGTTCAATGCATTAAGGGTGTCCTTGAAGATGATGTCGACTGAGCTTTTTGTGTTAATGAGTATTTTGTTGACTTTTTTTTTCCTACTCCCATTATTACTACCAGGGCATTATTGTAAGAATAATGTACGCCGACCTCATTCGCATCAATAAATATAATGGGTACTGATGCAATCTTTAGCTTTTTTACCTCTCAAACATTTATGATATAGAAGTCATTATTGAGATTTGGCAGTGAATATCTAAAATAATTTTTCCTAAATTTATTTGAATTTTCAACTAGAGTGGGCCTACTCGATATTATCATGGTCTAATGCTTCTTAGATGGATCGGATGCTCTAGCCTCGAGATCAGCCACTAGATGATCCAAGTAACGATTCTTTACTAGGAGATCAATCTGTTCTCTCAAGTAAAAATAATTATCAGTGCTATGTCTGTAACATCCGTGGTAATTACAAAATTGACCACTAAGAATACTAGCTCTTTTAGATCTGATTGGGTTTGGCTCTGTCACATAGAGCCTATTATCCTTTACATAGCACAAGGCCTATAAGAGAGAAACATTCAACTGGGTAAAACTTTTTTTGCCCATATAGTCTACTTGTCAGGACTTTTTGCTTGAGACAGGCTTTCTGACTATGTCTCTTTGCCCGAAGTATCGAGGATACCTATTGCCCTTATACTTTCAATCAACATATTCACGTTTTCTCACCGCGCCTTTCGAAAAAAGTGCCATTTTATTTCACTCATGGCGGTTCACCTTTTCCTCCTATTTTCTCAAGAATACCTGATTTTCTATATCTATTTTATCAAATAGCTCCCTTCGGGTGGTCTCGTAAGTGATAACCGATCGCTTATTAATGGCATACCATACTCGCTCTATACAGAGCCCCTTTCTTAATCCCTTTAATACAAGCAAGTGATGAAAAGCTCCTAATTATATTACTTGTTTATGATACCTCAATATAAAATTTCGGAGGCTTTTAATGGGGCCTTGTCATACTAGTAAGAGGGTACTTGCATTGCAAATAGTCTCGACGGTGCCTTAAAATTTTTCCACAAAACTTTGGTTTAACTACCGAAAACTCCCAATAGTTTTTTTAGGAAGGCTTTTGAACCATATTCTAGGTTGTCCCTCTAACGTCAATGAGAATAATCAACACATATGAGGCTCATTCAACCCCTGAATATACATCAGCTTCCTAAATATGTCCAAATACAGGGTGGGATTTGTCTTTCTTGTATAAGGTATGATATACAGCATCTTGAACTTTCTAAGAATGGCTAACTTTAGTATATCCCTAGTAAAGAAGGAGTCACTATATTTCTCCTCTTTAAAATTCTCACCCATGTTTCTAACTAAGCTTACTTTCGCTCCTCCAATTCTAACTTTCTCCAGTATCTTTCTTAAACAGATTTTTATAATCTATAAATCAGCAGGACGAGTACTGTAATCTCAGGATCTAATTTCATTAAGTTTTAACTACAGATTTATCGTGGTATGTCTTGGCTTGACGCTAATTTTTGGGTTTATTTTTGGGTTGTACTGAGTAGCGGACACCATTGGCTCATCGCAACCATTCATTTTTGTGCCAACATTGGCATCAGCCTTGCCCCTCCTTTTTTGTAGATAGGTAAAATAAGTATTCTTAATAGTAGCTCTCCTGATTGGGTATTGGGCCTTTTAGCCCATTTTTCACTGTGGATAGTTGATCCTCGCCTCCTAGGCTTTTAATATGATTTGGTGTCTTCCTTCGTCTTTCTGCTAGTGAACTAACATTTTTAATCTTGCAGCCTCTCTTTCCAACTATTAATTTTTCTGTTCTAACACAAGTATCTTTTGATTATCCGCCTCCTTTATATTTCTATACTCTGTTGGCCCTCCTTCTATCTGCCATGACCCACACCTTTCAATTCTGACAATTGTTTGACTTGTGGACCTGCAGTAAAGTGATCCTGTACCTTATTTTTGTCTAACGATTCTATAGTAGTCCCTTTTTTACCAATGTTAACAGGGCTTCCGCCCTTCTTTGTTTGCATTTTCTTAAAAAAACGACTACGATTGTGCCCTGCTGTTTTTACACAGAATACTTTTTAAGTTTTTTATTTAGGTTTTTAGTCAGTTTTTCATAGATTGTGTTAACTGCTGATGCCTAAATTCTTTCTGAATAAAAAATTCAGTGCACCACACAGATTTTACTATTGTTGTTGATCTAAGGACCGTATGAAGTAATATCTGACCTCAGACAATGATTTCTGGGGGACTACCTAAAATTAAAATGAACAAGTTAGGAGTAAAACTGATTTACTGGTGTATAAACTCCTACGCTCAAGTTAGTGAATTATTAAAGGCCGAGTTAAAGAGAAATAATAAAGTAGGATAGTGTTTAGTTTAATTATTAATCTGGGACATTAGGCTCAGGAATATTTGTATTGAGGGCTAACTACTGCAAGTTTGAATTTCTCTTTTTTCTTCTCTCAAAAGACTCGAAGAAAAATTTCTCAGGTTCATGTAGCAATTTCAGCATTCATAAAGCCTTTGCACGTATGAGTATCAAAGAACTAGAGTCTGATTAGACATAATACACCATGATTAATCAGTAGGTCCTTTCACCACTTATGTCAAATTAGGATGGCGCAATAAATATCTATAATTTATAGGATATAACGCCTCTTAAAGTAATGGGATATTCAAGCCGTTTTTTGAAAAATGCACTAGATTTTTTCGTTTAATTTTTCTGTTTTTGAAATATTGAGATTAAGTAGCCTCGATAATTAAAATGTCAATCAGGATACTAAGATGACTGAATTCAGGTCAGGTCGCTCGGATACTAAGATGACTGAAGGTCGCTCGGATACTAAGATGACTGAATTCAGGTCAAGTCGCTCGTATAACGATAAGTGAAAACTGAAAATATCGGATTCATAAAAATTATCAAATAGTGATTCAAAAAGTATAATATAAAAATATCACTTGTAAAAATTTTTAAAACTAGCCTTTTGTCAAAACTAAATAATTAATTAAATTTAATAAATCAAATTATTAAAGATCTGTTTTATATAATAAATTAATAAAATACAAGCAAGTCGCCGCAGCAATGTGGATGCCATTGTTGGCAACGAAAATGTTAATCATAACGTGATGTTAGTAGCGAATTGGCAGGAACACTTTTGCCTTCTCCGATGAAATAGTAGCACTAATGACAATTTTTTTTAATATATTTTGTTAATGAAATAAAAAGGTAATAATGTATTTTTATGAATTAAATAAAAAAATAAAAACTAATGAGTTTGTAACATATTTAAGCAAATAATAATATTCATTTTAATCAACAACATACAAATAATTAAATAAATTAAATTATTTATTTTTAACTAATTAAAATTAAAATACTAATAAATAACTATATAAACGTGTATTTATATTATTAAATAATATTCACATCTATTTTGATTATCATACGTCTACAATGAACGGTGAGCCTGAATTTGTGCATGAACTAGTCCTTTGACATTTTTTTATAAGTTCTAAACAAATTGAATAATATTCACATTGTGGTGACTAGTGCCGGTCTTCCCGCGCCGGTCCTCTCTTGCGTCCTTACGTCAATCTTTCTCTGCCTTTCTTTCCTATTTTCTTTACTCTTTGACGTTCATTTGGTGCTAAATTCGTCCCCGTTTTACAATTGATTTTCCTATAATTTATGTGCTTCCACATCACTTTAAATTTGTGAAAATATTATCCCATCAAAAATTAAATTAAATTCTAAAGATCACAAAATTTCCTTTTTTTACTCCGGGACCATTTTACATTATATACTTTCACTTTAAACGACATTTCAATCTCAAATCCCTATAATGCATAGTCACATGTACGTGGATGATTAGAGAAAATTATTATAATACTCCCATATCCAGATAATAGAGTCGTAAGTAAAAGTTTTAGTAAATAAGAATTTTATAAAATCTTTTTTTAAAAAGTAGTATCGAATATCATTAATTACAATAATATAATTATTAAAAATATTAAATAAAATCAAAATAAATATTTTTATAGTACTAACAATATTCACATTCAAAAGGATATCCCATATTCTATATTTTAAATTAATTTCATTAAGGTTGTCAACGAACGAGTTTCATTGTATGCGTGCGCGCACGTGTGTGTGAGAGAGAATAAATTTGTTTTAAATTTTATTTAAAATATTAACTTAATTAAATTTAATCTTTATTTAATATTACGAGATATTAACTTTAAATTATAATTATTATAAGATAAAATTAATATATATATGTTAAAAATTAGTATTATGAATATATTTTAGATTAATTTTAAAAAGTACAATTTAATGGCATTGGATCATTACGCTTTTGTAAATGAGAATATAACTTATGCGGACGATGGGCCATGAATTGACTTGTAAAATTTGTCTCTTTTCCTTTCTACTCCCATTATTATGTTTTTATCGTTTCCAATTTCGTCGGTTATTTTTGTTGATCGTTATTCTTCCCGAACGTCATTAAATCACGGCAGCCAAAAAAGTGCAATAGCAAGAAAATCAGTTGACCGTTGCAAATTAAATAGCTTTTCTCTTTAAAAAGTGAACGCGATCACACGGTGTGATATATTTATTACGATAAATACCTTATTTTTCTGTTGGACGAAAATTTTACATTTAAAAATTATGATAAATCCTCTTTTATCCAATTAAATTTTTAAAATTTTTATTTTTTTACAGGATAATAATTATTATATCTTTAAAAAAAGTTATATAAAATTTAATTAATAAAATTTATATTATAAAAAAACAAAAAAAATTATAAATTATGTTTAAAACTTTTTTATTTTTATAAAAATTAAGAATATAATAATTATTATACTGTAAAAAAATTTTAAAAATTAACTTGACAAGATTATTTATCACAATACTTAAATTTTAAGAGAATTTTGCCATAAAATACAAAATAGGATAATTATGATTTAAAAAAGTAATTTAAGAAAACCATTCCCCCTATTTATTAATAATTAGTTGCCTTTAGCTTTCCTCTCTCTCTCTCTCTCTCCCCAATAATAAAAAATAAATATCATATATTATTATTACAATAATTTTATCATATAAATATGTTACTTAAATAATATATGCTTAAAATATTTTTAAAAGCTTATATTAACTTTTGAAAATATCGATGAGTTGCTGGAAAGGAATACGAATATTTGCCGCGGAGCAAGTTAGAGCTGAATCATTTGTTCACGTGGTATACACGAGATAAATTAAAGGAGATATCATGCGTATAACTTTCTTACAGTGTAAATTACAATAGGATTAGCTTCTTGTAATTTAAAGTCACAAATGTCATCAAAATGAAGTCCTAGCCATTAAGTACAAGCGAGTAAATAATTTTTTTAAATAAAAATATAGGAATCATAAGTTGTAAAATAATAATTTGATTTAAATAAAAAATAAACGTATAAAAGAAAAAAATAGAGATGGAATAATAAATCTATCATGGAGAAGTATTTAGCTGCATTCTAATTTAATAAAAATTTACAGCGAAAATTAGTCGGGAGTTATTGCTTACGCGATTTATTTAACCTTCAATAATTTTTAACAAAACAAACTAAATCCATTGAGCACCCACTCTTTAAGGCCAGCCATACAAATCCCAAAAATTTACCCCATTTGGAATCTCGTCGCCTGTCCAGAGATAAAAAAAATATTTACCAAATTTTACATTGGAACACCATTCCCAGCATCACACGCCACTCACGTGACCTAAACCTCAATTTGAATTTCGACCGAGCGCCATTTTTCGGATTCAAAGTTCCATCATAAAATTATTAAATTAAAATCCCCAATCCCTCAGAATTTCAAATTTAAGCAGTCTCTCTCGTCTCTCTCTCCCTGCCTTAGCTTTAAAATTCTCTAAAGATCCAAATTTCATCTTCCTCTATCAGACATTGTTGTTCTCAAGATTAAGAAACTCTTTCTGTCATTAACATTGCTTGAGCTTCCATGTTTTATAATTTCATTTATTTAGAAATTTATTTTCTTTAGGATTTAGATATTTAGATTTAGAGTCGAATTTGTTTTTTTCATTTTTTAAAGTTTGGGTAGCCACTGATCGTGAAAATCAGAGATGGAGAATTCGGAGGTAAGAGATTCGTCTCAATGTGTCAGAGTAGCCGTTAATATTCGGCCTCTCATTACTTCGGAGCTTATGATTGGTTGCACTGATTGCATCACTGTAGTTCCTGGCGAACCTCAGGTATTAAATCCTAACCATTCAATTTGATTGGGTTTTAGGTATGCAAAGACTTATTTTGTGGTTCTATTGTGTTAATACGACATGCTCTTATGTACATAAAACAGGTTCACATAGGGTCACATGTATTTACATATGATTATGTATATGGTAATGCTGGTTCGCCATCCACTGCGATTTACAATGATTGTGTTGCTCCATTAATTGAGGCGCTCTTTCACGGTTATAATGCTACCGTCTTAGCTTATGGGCAGGTTGATTTGCGATTACTTCAAATTATTCATTAGATGTCTTTGTTAAACAAACTTTGATAGCTGTCTTTGTCCTGAATATCATACAGACAGGTTCGGGCAAAACTTACACGATGGGCACTAACTACAGCGGTGAAGGGAGCAATTTCGGGATCATACCTAAAGTGATGGAAAACATTTTTAGAAGGGTGGAGACAATGAAAGAGTCTACAGAATTTTTAATCAGAGTGTCGTTTATTGAGGTAGATTGATACGGTTGATGGTCAATTAATTTGCAATATTTAACTAAAATATGTTTATTCACTAAGATATTACTACTAAAATGACAGATATTCAAGGAAGAAGTGTTTGATTTGCTTGATCCAAATTCAGCTAGTTTAAATAAAGGTGAAGGCGCATCTATGGCCAAGCCTGCTGTGCCCACCAGGGTTCCGATACAGATTAGAGAAACAGTGAATGGCGGGATAACCCTTGCTGGTGTGACTGAGCCAGAAGTTAGATCAAAAGAAGAGATGGCATCCTACCTTTCACGTGGTTCTTTGTCTCGTGCGACTGGGAGCACTAATATGAATAGTCAATCAAGGTATAGTCCTTTGAAGTTGGTTACTTTTTCTAGTGTTGGGATATTCCGTGTTTAGGTTTGAATTAGAATTATTTGTTTTGATAAAAAAGGTGTTTTTTTCCGTAGCTTAATACGATTGTTTCTTTTGAATTCAACACATACTTTTTCAATCACTACATTACTATTCCTTGACGCAATTGATTAATGGCACGGATGATTCTTATGTGCTTTAAATTTTCTGCCACTTCATGTTTGTGCTTGTTATATATTTGGCTTCACTATGTTCAATTTTCTTTCACTTTTGTTTTAACCTTTTCGTTTTTCCGTATGACTGATTTGGGTTTTTTGTATGCATTGATCTTTTGTTTTTAGTGTTCTCTTAGTTTGCAATTTTTAATTGGTTTCGCTTTTTTACAGTCGCTCTCATGCTATATTTACGATTACAATGGAACAAAAGAAAATTGGCCACGGCCAGAATGGAGATGATGACATTAGTGGTGACATATTATGTGCAAAACTCCATTTAGTGGATCTTGCAGGTTCTGAACGTGCAAAACGAACAGGTGCTGATGGCATGCGCTTTAAAGAAGGTAATCATAATGTTCATGATTGAACTAATTATATAATTATTAATTTATCTTCTTTGGTGAGTAAGAATCTATTTATTTAATTTCTTATTTGATCAATTTCTTTTAATATTTTCTATGGTTCAGGCATTCATATTAATAAGGGTTTACTAGCTCTTGGCAATGTTATAAGTGCTTTGGGAGATGAGAAGAAGCGGAAAGAAGGAGGTCACGTTCCATATCGTGATAGCAAATTGACACGATTGCTACAGGCATGAAATCACCTTTTTCTTTCGTACTTATGTTTTGTCTCAAAATGAAGTTTCTGTCATTTGTTTCAACTTGCGGTAATGTTAATTGCCCACAATGTCACATCATTGATTATTAGTCATGCTGATGGAGATATTTAGTAGTAATTAGGTCAAACAACCAGTAGGTTCAATAATATGAAGAAAGTTTATTTATATATAAAAGAAATTGTCATCTTACTGCTAGTCCAAAATACTTTTGGGGGGCCATGTGGGTGTCTTGTGGAATTTGCCAGTACATTTCTCTTTAAATATTGTTAGAGCTATTGGGAATTGGCTTGGAACTTATCTAATATTTAGTATTGATCATGAACTTTGCACATCTGATTATTGAAATCTGAATTTTAGGATTCTTTGGGAGGAAACAGCAAAACTGTGATGATTGGTATGCTATTTACATGTGTTAAAGCATTATTAAGCTTTCTATAAATATAAAAGTTCTATTATTTAGTATTCCTTGTTTGATCTGTTTGACTGTAGCTTGTGTTAGTCCTGCTGACACAAATGCCGAGGAGACTTTAAACACTTTGAAGTATGCAAATCGTGCTCGCAACATCCAGAACAAAGCAGTTGTAAGTTATTATTCATATGATGTAATCTGCATTTTTTTTGTGGTTATGCATCTTTTTATAATGACATTTTTTCACTTTTGTGATTCTAGATCAATCGTGACCCAATGGCAGCTCAGCTGCAAAGAATGCGGAGTCAAATTGAACAGTTGCAGGCTGAGCTTTTATTTTATCGTAGCGACTCTAATGTGCCATTTGATGAACTTCAGGTATACAATGTTTATAAGCATGTGGCATGTTTCATGTTTTGCTTATGCACTTGTTTGCCTAACCAACATTTGATTTTTCAGATTCTCAAACACAAAGTGATGTTACTTGAAGCAAGCAACGCGGAGCTACAGCGAGAGCTTCAAGAGCGTAGATTAACATGCGAGCATCTAGCAGAAAGTGCTCTCAATGCTCAGGTTTTTCTTCTTTTCTGTGTTTCAATTTCATAACCTATTTATCCTTGCTCTGTATTTATCATTGATTTATCCTAGTTATGTGAGTCAAATATATTTATTTGTCTTAGGTTGAAAAGGACAAACTGGTGATGAAAATTGAATCAGCTTGTAATGGTAAACCCTGGGATGAGATAGAATGTGTTAGAAATCAGGTCAGCAAGTTGATTATTTTCTAGAGTATTACTTCAGCTTCCTGATGAACGACATTTGTAAGTGACGAATGGTTCTATCATTTTCTTTTCAGGATTTTGATTTGTTGAAAACTTATGTATCAAAAATTCAAGAGTTAGAAGGGGAACTGTTGCGTGTTAAGAACTCACACAACTCTAAACGTAGTCGAATTGCCGATTGCACAAACTCGGATGATGATGGATTTCGGTCAAAAAATGTTCTTTTCCCATCTTTAAATGAGTTGTTGTCTGATTCTGATGCCAAAACTGTGGACGATTCAGGTTTGATACTTTCATTAATTAATGACGTTTTATTATAAATCAATTTCTCATACATTTGTATACTTCATGGTGATGATAGGTTTGTGTTGAATTAATAACTGTTATTGGGCAGGATCAAATCATACATACTAATTTTTGTGCTTGCATATGCATTTTAAAGCCACATAAATTTGAAGCCCTAATCATTGTTTGTTACGAATTAGTACTTAGGGCTATTGTTAGAATGCTGTTGCTCAACATTCTCTTAGCATCATCTTATTGATGTTGACATTTGACTTTCAATTCAGAGAGTAGGGTTCAGAAAAATTTTTGGATCAAGTCATTTTTGATGGATATGCAGATGAAATTGAAGATGAAGAAAAGGAGCTTGAACATTCTTCACTTCAAGAAAAATTGGACAGGGAGCTCAAGGAGTTGGACAAAAAACTAGAGGAAAAGGAGGTAAACGATAATTAAGTTTCAAATTGTTTTTGATACATACAAGGGATTTTTTTTTTGGTAGAGTTGAGTTAGCTTCATTTGCATTCTAGATAATGGCATATGAACTCCTTAGAAGAACAAATAAAATTTCCCTAGATTCTCATAACCCACATTTGAGGCATGTTTAATATAGTTGTCCTCTGCATAGTTTAAGAAGTAAAGTTATAAAGTGTTTGGTAACACCAACTTTTAATGGAATTCATTCATTTTTAAATAGCATATAATATTTTATCTTTCATGTCACAAAGTTGTGTGGCCACAGCACCTAATGCCATGCATCCTTTTAATTTCTTTTAAAAGTTTCTCATAGTTCGATTCAGGATGTGTAGAGTACTGCTTCTTAGCTGTTCCTACAATCAAATGTTGAAACATTTATTGTAGATTCTAGCAATGGGATTTCTTTTTTGTATGCAAGTAGTTCTTGTTCTTCCACTGTTGCTTCTGCATTTTAACTACTTTGGTCACTTTTATCTTTTCAAGGCTGAAATGAAGCGTTTTACTGGTGCTGATACTTCAGTTCTCAAACAACATTATGAGAAGAAAGTGTTGGAATTGGAACACGAGAAGAAAGCTTTGCAGGTGAATGCTCTTTGTACAATATTTATATTCTGATTCTGTTGCAATAAAGATCATGGAAATAAATCAATTTACATCACTGTTATCACGTGGCAGAAAGAAATTGAGGAACTGAGGCATAATCTTGCTAGTATATCATCCACTTCTGATGATGGTGCTAAAAAATTAAAAGAAGAGTATCTTCAGAAGTTGAATGTCCTTGAAGCACAGGTA
>JAWDEX010000003.1:6625432-6636921 GCA_035221805.1 Trichilia hirta | reverse complement strand
TATAGGTGATCAAATAGTTCAAAAATCTTCATTTGTTAGTGAAGATCAACAAATGGAATATATCAAATGCTAATCATTAGTAATCATCTACCTCCTTTACAATTCTGTTTTGTGGATAGAAAAGCCTGTTTCCACAGGGGGTTTGATCCAGAAACTAAATGCTATGAGATCATAAGACTTATTTACAGTTTTAAGCACTATTCTTGTTCTCTGCCGTTGCACTGGCAGGAAAAGCTGGGTAAATTAGTTTATGAAGGTGCACATTGTAGGCTTCCATTATGGGGATGAAGTAAAAAATTTTGGGTATTGTGGGCTTTTATCTTCTTTAATTGAATAAAAGAAACGTATTCTTCTTTTTTCCCTTTTACATCTATTACATGATCAAAATCATAATTGCCCTATTGGGGGGATGCGATTATGATTTGTTGCTAGTTATGAATTCACCATACAACTGGTTCATGAATTTCACAAATTAGTAACATAAAACTGATGTTTTCTGTATTTTAAATCTGTACTTGGATTGCATTGGTGCAGAGTATCGAGTGTGAGCTTGAAGTCACAGTTGAAGTGCAGAAAGTGTGTTCTCAATATGAACGTGAACTGGAAGAGTGAGTTCTAGTTGTTTCTGCGTCAAATTCTTTGTACTTAAAACTGAGGATACACAATTAAACTGAGAATGGAAAATTGACGATTTGCAAATTCTTTGCATTGATGTACAAACATTTTGCATTAGCTGTTAATAGAAAAGGATATGCAAACTGATGTTGGGTGTAAAAGCTTTTTTTTATTATGCAGAACTACCAATTTATATTCAAAATATGATGGTTAATCTACGTCAGTACCTTGATCTGTATTCGTTTTTAAGCATGTCACACTTGGTTTCTTCTACATCTGAATATGGGTTATGGTTAGGATGACTGGTGTCATAAACAAACTCAAGTTGGAAGCAGAAATGCTGAAGGAAGAAAATTCTGGGTGAGAATTGGTTGCTGATTTTTTCTGAAGTTAGGACTGTTCTTTTATCATAGTATTATATAGATACCAACCATAAACACAAAATTTATTCTTTCCTGCCTTTGAAGGTGCCTGCTAAAGGAAAATGACATTGACACCTGGGTGAAGGATTCAGAGTTCAGTGACCTTAAAGAAGAGGTAGCCAGACTAAGTAGTTTGGTTAGTCAAATGGCATTACCAAAGCCAGAAGCCATTCACCAGAAGTCTGAGGTTAGTGCATTCTTTTGTTATGTTCTTATTCTTGACAAAAGTTATGCCATTCATCTGCACTTGGATTCGCATGTATGGTTTTATTTGTAAGAGAAACTGTGATGGTAATATGTTAAATTTTTTCAGTTATCTGCTGCCCAGGTAGATCCAGTTCAATTTTCTGCTTCTGGTGGAAGTAGTATCAATTCACTGGATATGGATACATCTGAATCAGAATTTTCTGGAGTTATTGCTGCAACCGGGAAGACTCTATCAGAAATGTGCTGCTCCTGTAGCAAAAAGTCATTGTGCAAGACCTCAAAATGTGAATGCCGTGCTTCCAGGGGAATCTGTGGAGCTTCTTGTGGCTGTGCAACCTCCAAGTGCACCAATAGGGAATTGGGGATTGTTGAAACAGAGAAGATCAGTGGTGTGGCCTCTCCAGGTGCTTCACTACTGAATTCTCTCATTGAGAAGCCTCCTGAGGTGAAAGAAGATTGTGGCCTACGAAAGCAGCCGTTACGAGAGATTGGAAACAAATTGGCATGTTCCAATCCCGTAAGACATTATAAATGCACGTAGTGCAATAATTATTCCTTTCCTTGCTAACAGTAAACTTAAATTCTTGCAGATCAAATCAATTTCTCTAAAACCTGGACATAGAAAGAAAGGGCAAAAAGTTGCTTCTGAGCATGATATGGCAGATTCACCATGCTAACTTAGGGAAAATGTCAACAATCCACGAAAAGCTGGGAAAATTGCAGATCGGGACCTACGAACTTACCAATATCGCTTGGCAGCAGTTTCAAATAAGAGGAAAGATAGTATGTGAATCCAGATGAATTTGTTGTTCCAAAGATTGTAATCTGAAAATGGAAGAGCATGACAGAACAGAGCGGTAGCATTTAAGACCATTATTTCTTCTCTTTTTGCTAAAATCCCTGCTATTTCCGAATGTATACTGCAACCTTCTTTCTTGCTTCTCGAATTTTTTGTGCCAAATGATGTTTTCTGTTTCTATCCATACAACATAATTTGTGTTCGAGGATTTGATGAAACACCAAAAAAATGACTGCCGTGTTTACAATACAATGCTACGGACACCCAATAGCGCAACATCTCCTACGCCAAGTCCAGCTAGCGGTTTGAAAATTTATTAGGAACCAGATGTTGATACATTGTCATTTATGATTAGTTCACTGTTTCTCACGTTCGAAATTTAGATAACCCTTTCTTCACAGCTTCCATTTTCCAGTATTTCCAGCAATTCTGAATTTTGTCATTCTTTCAATTTTTAACATTAACTCTTGCACATTCTGATAATCGTGCATGAGAATTCTGAATTTAACAGGTATTAATTTTGCTAAAAAGATAGTAGAATAAATTCTTGAATTTATTTATAACTTTTTATTTTTTTAAAAAAATTACTTATTAAAAAAAATTTATTTATTTATAAAATTTACTTGATTTTATTTTTAAAAAAGTCATTTTTTTTTATCAAATTACTTAATTTAACTTTTAACTTTTTTCATATTTATAATATTTTTATATTAATTATTTTTATATTTTTTTAAAATTTTATAAATTTAATAAGGTATAATTAAAATAATTTACTATAAAATTTTAATAATATTAAATGTGTCCTAAAAATACCAAAAAAATAATCCTCTCTTATTTTTTACTTTTAACTTATTTCAAAATAAAATTATTTTTCAAAAATTAAATTAAATAAATTTTAATTTGACTTCTAGCTTATAAAGAAAAATAATTTTTTTGGATGAATTTAAATAAGGCCTAAGTTTTAGATAAGCCAGCACATATCAATTCAATAAAATAAATTTTAATCACAAATCACACATTCACCAATAATAATAGTGATAATTATGATGAAAAAAAAAATTATGACACATCGTATTATTATTGGATGGTATTATTGAGGCCGTTTCTGAAGTTAGTAATAAACATGGAAGTTAAATAAGGACACGTGCAACAAAAAGCATTAATATTTTATTCCACCACAGGAAATGTCTCGAACTAATGTTTGCGCTCGCTAACGATACTTTCAAGCCAACAATTCAAATCTGAACGACTGTATATTCCGATTCAGAAGCTAAAGTATAATCTTCGTTGCCCGCTGCATCAGCAGTTCTTCAATCTCTTAAAAAAGGAATTCATAATTCCCTCAAATTTCTTGATTCAAATTCTCACCTCTCTCACCATTCGTACAACTAAGAGCTACTTTTGTTGATTCCAAGCTGGGTGACCCAGTAATCAACTTGACTAGCAACACATGCTGATCCAGTAGAACCATATGAGCTGAATTTCCTAATTGCATTTTCCACCCCAAGATATTTGTACACATCCTCATCAAATACTGGACTTATGCTTCTCATCTCGTCGAGATTCAGATCCTGAAGCTGGCAGTTCTTTGATACGCACAAGGCAACTGCCCTTCCCACTATATCATGAGATGTCCTAAAGGGTATTTGCTGCAAAAACATAAGTCAACCAAAATTTTTGTGACCCCAGAAGAAAATTCGAGAGAAGTTGGAAGCATTGATGCTTGCATAAGTGGAGCAAACCATAAATCAGAGACTTATGTTTATACTAATTCTGGGAACAAGTTAGTGAAAGAAACAAATAAATTTGCTAATTTTTTCTCAGTTGAGACAAACATTGATTTCTATCATGCTGAATATTCTTATACCTTTTTTTCAAAAAAAAAAAGATGTTCTAGTCAGTAAACAAAATTGAACAACAAATAATGACTTACCTTATTCACAAGATAATCGGCCAGCGTTGTGGCATCAAGATGACCAGCTGGCAAAGCCTTCTGTATTCTCTCTTCATTGAAGGTTATGTTCTGCGCAAACTCTGCTGAAACTTCAAGCATCCCAATAATGGTCTCAACACTGTCGAATGTAGGTTCTTTATCTTCCTGTCTTCAAAAGAAAGCTTTCTTATGCAAACTCCAAAGAAGGTAGAAGAATGAAGAAAAAAGGAGACTGAACCACAGAGATTATGAGACTGAATGAATAAGCAAAAGACCAAGATGTTTTGCAATAGATAGATAGATAGATATGATGTTTACCTGCAAATCACGATTATAAGCAAGAGGAAGTCCTTTGCACAGTGTAAGAAGGGTAACCAGGTCCCCAATGACTCTAGCTGACTTTCCACGAACAAGTTCCATGGGATCTGGATTTTTCTTCTGCGGCATTATACTACTCCCAGTAGAAATTGAGTCACTTGGGGTGATAAATCCAAACTCCTCCGAAGCCCACAATACCCACTCCTCACCAAGTCGTGATAGATGAATAGCTATAATTGAATTAGCAGAGAGAAACTCCAAGACAAAATCTCGATCTGATACTGCATCAATACTAGGGAATACAACAAAACCAATCATCGAAGGAAACCAGGTTTCAAGGTTAAAGGAATACAGAAGCAAATAGGAGATATAAGTTGAGCTGAAAAATACAGTTAATTTTGATACCAAATGGTCAAATTTAAGGACTGCTTCAGTAAATACCTGTTTCTCATGGGACCAGCGAATTTTAAAGCTTCTGAGGTCATAAACCTGTCAATTGGCAGGCCTGTTCCAGCCAATGCACATGCACCAAGAGGGCAGAAATTCAACCTAACTCTGCAATCTAGTAAACGACCAGTATCACGTTCAAGCTACAAGAACCCATCATAGCCAGAGTGAGCTTTCCACGAGGTTAAACCACCAAAATAAGTAAAATAACCGGAGTTAGCTGGTCACCCCATTGGCTTTACAAGTCATATTGATAGTTAAACATTACTTGAGTGCATAGGTTCTATTTCCCAAATGTCAGACCTTTTCCAAAAGCTACACAACTCTATGCTTTAACCATAACTCCCATTTTCATAATCAATGAAAAATGTAAAATTTCCCATTAAACACTTGGCAGTACCATAAATCACAACAATCTTAACATACACATCGGAACATTCAATTAAAATCTAAAACAGGGAATAAAAGTATCAGTTCATACCTGCTCAACATATGCCAAAAGAAGATGCTGCAACAAAACAGGTTGTGCCCTTTGCAAATGGGTATAACCAGGAATGATAAGACCTTCATTCTTCAAAGCCAACTTCACCAACGCAACCTGAAGACATTTAATGCTTTCCACGATTGCATCAATGGCATCACGACACCACAGCCGAAAATCCGTTAACACTTGATCATTTCGGCTCCGAGCAGTGTGAAGCTTCTTTGCAGGTTCACCAATCATATCAGTGAGAGTTGCTTCAATATTCATGTGCACATCCTCCCTATCAGTCCTCCACACGAACTCACCAGCTTCAATTTGTCTCTCAATCTCATCTAGACCTCCGAGAATGCTATCCCTATCGCTGGCACTGATCAATCCCTGCAATAAAGCACCAAATCGTACGCATTACATTAATTAAACAATAGATTCAAAAACTAAATTTCTTCGTGAAATGAAAACCTTGAAATCACTATAAATTGCATAAAATCCCATAGTTTATTATTCCTATATAAATTACTGATTGTACAGTAAGCTAAAATGGCATCATATTTTGCAATAAACTAGATAGAAACGACAACTTAATCAAATATTAATGAATTAACACAATGCTTCACCAAATTAATCATTCCATTTCACTCAACAAAAAGATTAAGATTCTTATTTCATTTACCAAAATTTTCTCCCTTGATTCCTCATTAACAAAACAAACCACATCCCAGAAACTTAATAAAAGAAGAAAACTTAAAACCCAATAAATCACAAACCTGTTTAGCAAGCATAGATGCATGTGCTTTACTACCCATAATGTCATGCTTATACAAAGCTTTATCAAAAGAAATGGACTCTGTGAACTTCTCAACAATATCAGTCACACTCTCTTCAAATCTGCCGCCCCATAACTTGATCTCCTTGGAAGCACTCATTTTACACAATGAAGTCTTTAGCTTCGGCTTGACACTGTAATTAAAAGCCAGTGAGGATGGCGGATTTTGGGTAGCTTTGTTAAACAAGATAGTTGAAGGGGAAGAGTACAGTTGGGTTCGCGAAGAAGCAGAAACCATAGACTCCATTTGAAGACAGCTATGAGACGTCTAGTGTTTTGTTAGTGTCACGTGCATTTACCAGGGTTTTAAGATTTCCGGCGCACGGTACCAGCAATTGAATTGTTTTCTGGACTGATTCGAAGTTTTGTTGGGCTCACATAAGGAAATACCGCTCACTCCAAAGAGCCCAGTTATTTTATGGATCTAGGCCTGGAAGGTAACCTTCCAATCTTTTGATGTGGGGTTTGATTTTTAGGACAATTTTACTCAAAATCTTTCATTCACTTCATCTTCATTCATCTGTTAATAATTTTATAATTAAAAAAAAATGATAAATTTTATTAAGGTTGGAACTTGTCGACTTGGTTTTATATTTAATTCTAAATCAAATTAAACCTATCATAGTTGAGGTGGTAGCAAAATTTATCAACAAAGTTTATAACATAAAAGCAACGTGTTAGTAATTTGATTTCAGATTTATTTTATATATTGTATTCAGTTCGTTTTTTGGTTTTAAAATACAAAAAAAAAAAAAAATGAACTGAGCCGACAAATAATAAATATTAAAAAAACTTTAATTTTGAATTTACTATTGTTTTTCATTTATAAATATACGATTTTCAAATATAATGAAATAAATAAATTTTACTAACAATATTAATTTTGAATCAAATCAAAACATTTAATTCGATTTGATTCTCATATAATTATAAAAAAAATTCAAATATCGAATCGGCCAACAAGTGCCCACCCTTAATTTGGTTTCCTGTATCCAATGAGAACGAGCCTTATTATTTTAAATCGATTCAAATATTGCAATTTAAAATTTAGACAATTCAATTTAAATAGCATGTTATAAATTATAATTGATCTAAATTGTATAATACAGATTAGATCAATTTAAATTAGTGATTTTAATTTTAAATTTAAATTAAAATAATTTATTAATTTAGACTTTAGTTTATTTTTTGGTCCAATTTTAAAATAATAAATCTGTTAATTTGTCATATAATATTAACAAAATAATTAATGTATTATTTAAATGAAATTAAATTGAGCTTTAGTTTATTTTTTGATCTAATTTTAAAATAATAAACCTATTATTTTGTCATATAATATTAACAAAATAATTAATGTATTATTTAAATTAAATTAAATTGGGCTTTAGTTTATTTTTTGATTTAATTTTAAAATAATAAACCTATTATTTTGTCATATAATATTAACAAAATAATTAATATATTATTTAAATTAAATTAAATTGGACTTTAGTTTATTTTTTAATCAAATTTTAAAATAATAAATCTATTATTTTGTCACATAATATTAACAAAATAATTAATGTATTATTTTATTGTATAATTATAATATTATAATACAATAATAACAAATATATTCAATATTTATTTAAGCGATTTGATTTAGTAGTTTGAAATTAATTTAATCTACAATCCGAACCGATAATAGTGATTTATAAAATATTAATTCAGATATCGATCCAAAAATTTTCAAACCAATCCAAACCGATCTAATTAAATATTTTGGATCGGTTTAAATTTGTCTACCCTTATTTGTGATGCTAAGTTATCATCATATATTTGAACTTTTGAATATTTGCTGATAAAATTTATTGTCACAATAGTTGTTTTAATTTCACTTTATAAATGAAGAATCAATTAATCTGATTTGAGTGTGGATAAATTTTCTCCAAATAATCAATATATATATATATATATATTTTTCTCTTTGTTTATAAATTTACAGTTCTTGACAAATTGATGTTTGAGGTATTAGTTAAAATTCTATGCAATAACAATCATCAGTGTTTATAAGAATAATTTACAAAAAGTTATTTTTTATTTAATTAAAGAAAGAGAGGACAAAGTTGTTTTCAGTTTAATTAAAGAAAAATAGTCATGACAATAGAAAAAGCTTATCTAATTATAAAAATTATAAATTTTAATCATCCACAAGTTTTAGTTATACGAAAGTACGAGCAACTTGATAAATGTAAACACTAAAAGAGTACGCTTAACATTAAAAAATTAAGTTTAAACTTGAATAACTTAAACCATATAATAGCACATTCAAATTCAAAAAAAATATAAATATTAAATTATTATTTTTTTATTTTAACTTTCTTATTAAATAAATTTTCTCGGATAATTGACTTTATCTCTAATTATTTATGATTATTTTATATTACTGTTCCTCTAAAAAGTAAGAATCTTTTAATTTTTGTTATTTATAAAAAGTAAGGTATCATTTTGGCTCTTTTATGTGTTGTATTGCGTGAAATAGAAGATTGGAAACTGACGTGTAAATTGTAACTAGCACTGCACAATCCTAATAATAATTGAGTCCAGAAATCTAACAGGAGTTGGTTCCGTCTTTGTTGGATCGGACCCAGAATTAATTTATTATTGGTTGTATTTCCAACCAACCTTCTTTTGTAACGCCACTTAATGTAATTAACAAATTTCCTATAAAAATTAAAAATGATAATATTTGTAAATTAATTTGTGTAATAATAAAAAATTTTATTATAAATTAAAGTAATAAATTTTATTTTCTATTAATTATACAATTTTTAAATAAAAATAAATTAATGATAATTAGTTATACACAATAAATTTTTAATATTTTATCAAATTCAAAAATATATTTAATAAAATTGTTTATGACAATTAAAAAATAATAGAAATATTACTTTTTTATAATTGTAGAATTATAATTTTTTTCTCTTTAATTTTTTTATAATTACAAATCACCTATTTTTTATTTTTTATAATAAAAATAAATAAATAATAATTAAATTACCACTGTAAAATACTTTTTTAAATTAAAAATATTTTTCATTACATATAATATTTTTAAAATGAAAAATAAAGAATATATAATTAAAAAATACGATTTATTATTAAAAATTATATTAATTAATTATAATAGGATTAATTTGTTAATACATAAATTGATTTATAAAATATTATAATTTAAATTTTTTATTAGATTTAATTAACTAGATAAGATGTTATTAAAAATAAAAGTGCTGTGAGAGTATCACCACCCTTTATCATTTTTAGAGGTGGCAAATGGATTTGGCACGTGAGTAGTGTCGATACAGCAAAACCCGTCTCATGAATCATAAAAGCCTGGTTTAGTTCGACTTACTCGATGGGCTGTGCCGATCATATATGTTAAGTTTACGTTCCTAGGCCAGTCCAGTCTTTGGTGGACTTTACTCCAGTTTGTGATTATATTATATATTTATTATTTAAATAATAATTTTTAAATATAAAATTTTTATTATTTAAATATGAGATCTGCAGTCAGACGCGGGCTCATATGGGTCGGTGCTCTCCTTTTTTTGGGTTTGCCTAGTCCGGTCTGGCAGCATTTGCCAGTTCTAATTATTTTAGACCCTATTATCCCCCTCCTTTATGCAATGCAATGAAAACGTATATAAATTTATAAATAATATGATGTAATAATATTGATTATATAAATTATTAATTATATTAACTAATAATTTTAAGTAATTTATATATAATAATTGATAAAAACTATATTTCTAAATGTTTAATAATTTATTATAGCACAATAATAAAATATTTTATTAAAAAGATGGAGTAGGTGGCCTGTTTCACATGAAAATCACCCATCTGTCCTCTTTTGGTGGGTGATATGACATTTTCTATTGGTCTCTTGAATGATTTGCCAATAAAAACTGTTTTTATTTATATATAAAAAATGTCGGAATTTGAAATTTTGATGACTTGTCTGAATTTAATTAGCGCGCGCGATAGATTTGGATACCACAAACAATTTGGGTTTGCATTGTAGTTGTGTTGTATTGTCCTTATCTCTTGGTTTTGTGGATAAAAGCACCGAGTATTTTTGAGCGCAAACATTTATATATAAAAAATTATTATTATTATTATTATTATGGGTTCTTTTGATATTTCATAAGATATGGATTGCACACCTCTACCTTGAAAAACTTATTGAGACAAGCCAAAATTCATGATATGTTTTTGTTTTTTATTTGAGATTGTTTAACTTGTTCAAATGGATTATTAATTCAGTTTAAATATATTGATTGGGATTGGATTGAATTAATAAATTTGAAAATATAGGTATGTTAAAATTGATTATTTGTTCTAATACAATCATTATTTTGATATTAAAATATAATTGTAATAACATCATAATAATTTTTTTAATCAATGAATTTTTAAAAATCCTTTATCTTACAAAGATCTTGATCAATGAATGGGTTGTTATATGATTAGTGGGTAGTTTTGTGAATATTATTGCAGGGGGCTAAAATATTAATTAATTGATATAAAAATCACCGTCATAAATTTTAAAATTCTAAGAGTTAGAATAAGGATAATTATTGATGACTTTTATTAATTTTATATTTTTAGTTTTTAATTATTGTTAAATGAATGACTTGACCCGAATCTAGTACTTCGGTATCCCAATCATCATCTTAATTATCGAGGCGACTTAATTTTAATATTCTAAAAATAAGAGAATCAGACGGGAGAAACGAGCGCATTTTTTAAAAAACGGTCTGAACGTTCTATCACATTAAGAGACATCTTATCTTACAAATTGTAAGTATTTATTGCACCACCCTAGTCCAACATAAGGGAGTGGTGAAAGGACCTACCGAATGAGCATGCCATATTCTATCTAATTAGTCTCCCGTTCTCTGATACTCACACGTATAAAGACTTTATAAATGATAAAATTGCTACATAAAAGGGGGATCTTCTTCTTTTTTCAACCTTTAGAGAGACAAACTGAGTTCAACTAGCGAGGACCAGCCCACATTATAAACATTCCTAAGCCCAATATTTTGGATTGGTAAATAACTTAAATACTCCTAATTCGTTCTCTCTTTAATTCGGCCTTTGATGATTCATTGACTTGAGCGTCAGAGTTTATATGCTAATAATTCGGCTTCACTCTTAGCTTATTTTTTTTGATTTTAGGTAATCCCCTAGGAGTTATTGATCGGAGCTGAATACTAGTTATTGTGGCATCTAAGTCAATCGTAATAGTAAAGTTTGTGTGGTGTGCTTGATTTTCTGCTTGGAAAAGGTTTAGGCATCAATAGTTGGAGCTATTTGTGAAAAATGACTAAAAGCCTAAATAAAAAACTTAAAAAGTATTTTGTGTGAACATGAAGGGGTATAATCGCAGTCGTCTT
>JAWDEX010000003.1:6614358-6625332 GCA_035221805.1 Trichilia hirta | reverse complement strand
AATATTCTCCCTTCTCTTAGCTCAACATTTTTGAAAAACTAAGACGGCGGAATATTTTTAATATTCTCCTTTCTCTTTTTAAAAATTGTAAATAAGGGTAAAATTTAAAAAATTAAAATTTAAGATTAATATTTTTGGTAACCGTTTTACGAAAGTTGTAGGGTGCCTAACACCTTCCTTACACTTAATCAATCCCCCGGACTTAGAATCTAAAATTTTTAGGTGATCTATCCCACTATTATTTGGATAGACGACGACTTCATTTTAAAATTTTTCTTTACGTTAAATTTTGGACGACGTCAACATTGGGGACGAGTTGGTACAAAAAAATTTGAAAATAAGTGAGCAAGCTAGCAAAGAATGTTGGAGTGGCAGCCTCACTCCTAACAAAAATAGTTCCTCGTTCAAAGCACTTTTACTAAGAGGGGGTCGGCTCGGCACTTCTCTCCTATATGGATCCTATATGATTACTAGGCTATCTACCTTGAAAACCTCTTGATACACAATGAGGTCCTGTGCGATAACTATAAAAGGAAATCAATCGACCTAAAACTTGACCCCATCTTAAGTACCGGGGCTGAATCAGTAGTGGACCCCTCATCATTCGAACTCACTGGAGAACTTGGCGCTAGGTCGACCTCAATAATTTTTTGAGATGACTGACCTAAGGACCCAACTTGGCAGCTCTCACCGCTAGTACTCATCTTCTACATGCATACAATAGGACGTCAGGCTGGAAATAGCACAAAGAACCAATATTTTTCGAGGTCAATGGATAACGTGGGCCTTGCATTCTCCTTATCCCTACCTGCCTTTACAGCCCTAAAAATGCGTCAATTGACGAGATCTTTGACCCTAGAGGTTTCTCGGTGGAGGCCAGCATCATGGTTCCCTCCAGTTATTAAGTGAGAAACCTGCTATGACACCATTGCAAAAAAATTGTGTAACAAAAATAACAAGCAAGTAATATCTTACCGATTAAACAGATGGTGGAATAAGGGCATGGAGGGATTTGTTGCTGACCAATGCAGGCAGCACAAAAGGGTAAAGATCGAAGAGGCTACGAAGGGAACTTGAGTACGTCAAGAATGCAAAATAGGAAATAGGAGGTAAATTGGGGTTATTTAAGTCAGTCAGCCAGTAACCAAGTGACGCGATGTATCCGGATAGTCACTCTGCGAATGATCAGGAATGAGCCACGTCGCATGAGTCTCAAGAGGGCGCTTTAGAGCGTTGCTCCAGTTTAAAAGTAACCATCAATCTGCTTATACGAGACTATATTACGAGTTATGAGGAGGCACCGTACTTCAATAAGGTCCTTTTAAAAAACAGTGGGTGAAAATCAAAGCATTTTTATTTAATGAAGACTGTTGGCTGCTCGAAGTACTAAAGTGCCTAAGACAGAAAATCGAAGCGCCTCAGCAAATTAGAACCATTCAAATTTTTGCTCTCGCTTCACGATAGTGAAAACCTGGAGGGCTTATATTGATGACTTTTACCGATCCTATATTTTCACTCCTCAACTATTGTTAAGTGGGCGACCTGACCTGGATTTGGTCACCTCAGTATTTCGATCGTCATCTTGATTATCGAGGCGACTCAATTTTAATATTTTAAAAATAGGAGAATTAGATGAGAGAAGCATGCGCATTTTTCAAAGAACGGCTTGAATGTCCTATTACATTAAAAGGCATCTTATCCTACAAATTACAGATATTTATTGCGCCACCCTAGTTCGACATAAGGGAGTGGTGAAAGGATCTGTCAGATAACCATACCGTATTCTGTCTAATCAGGCTCCCATTCTCCGATGCTCACAAGTACAAAGGCTTTGTAAATGGTGAAATTGCTATATAAAAGGAAAATTTTCTTCTTTTTTCAACCTTTAGAGAGACAAATGGTGTTCAACTACCGAGGACCAGCCCATACTATAAATATTCTCAAACTTAATATCTCGGGTCGAAAAAATAACTTAAACACTCTTAATTCGTTCTTTTTTTAACTTGATCTTTGATGATCCACTGATTTGAGCATCGAAATTTATATACCGGTGATCTGACTTCGCTCTTAGTTCGTTTTTTTTTTATTTTAAGTGGTTTTTCAAAAGTCATTGGCTAAAGATATATACTATTATTATAGCTTTTATGTCAATTGTAATAATAAAATTTGTGTGACATGCTAAATTTTTCACTTAAAAAAAGTTTAAGCATGGACAATAACAAAATTTAGATTAATAATGGATGCATGCATTAAGCATCCAATAAACCGTCGAGAACAATACACATGTCAATTTAATAAAAAAAACTAATTAATTCTTATACAAAACTTTTGTGTAATTATAGGTTCAACCAAATGGCAAACTGAGCAATAAAGGCTTATTGTTTCCATTCCAGGTTCCTTGCACAATTTTCACACGCAAATCAAAGGTCAAGCTCCAAGCCACGTCACGGCAGCCACCCAGCACTACATATCTGACCTGGCATTCTTAGTCTACAGATCAGCTTTACTTACCTACACCCGCTTCGGCACGTTCGAAGAATTTCTTGATGAAAATACCCTCTAAAATTGTCAATCTGCCGAAGTTTGTGAAGAAATATGTTCTCTTATCCTGTGTTCGGCTGTAGAGAATAAAAAAAAATTTATTTTTTTTGATCTTACGTAACTTAAATTAAGCTTTAGCCGGATACTCTCTCTCTCTTTTCTCTCTTATATGTACTGTTTCTTCATAGCGACGAGAGAGAAAGTTTGGCTCAAATTCAATTACACTGCATAATCTCAAGTCTTAAAGGTAGTTTGTTATCGTGAACAATCTCTCTGTTTTTGTGGGTTCTGTGAATGTATTTTTGTTGTGTATACTTTGAATCGTCGTTTAACATTCCAAGTTTAAGCTACAAGGCAAGCATTTAAAAAGAAAAAATTCCAATTATTTCTATTTCATGCTTTCCTGTTTTAAAAGATCGTCAATTGGGACAAAGGAGCATTTTTTGGCAATGAAGAAATATGGAAAAGCTTGAACTTTGGTTCTCGTTTACATGCGTAGCCAGTTTAATTTTTGATTGATCATATATCAGTTTATGTAACATCAAGGAATAATGAAATATAACATGGTTTTTTATTTTTTTTATGTGGATATTTTTTGTTTGAACAAATGAATCGCATGCTTCATGGTTGGATATCATTCCTCATATTCAGATTTTTTCCCTGTTTTATTCTTTCAGTTATTAGCTATGGATTTATCTCTTTTTGGTAAACCCGTGTGTTCTTTGTATGGATAATTTTGTTCCACTAAGCTAATTTTTTATAGATAGCCTAGGATTTCTGGGGTTATCTTAATTCATTGTATTTCAGAATTTCTTAATTTTTAGGAATGTCATGTCACTTTCTGTTTGGTTGCCGAGAAAACTAATGGGTTTTAAACGAATTGAATTGCATTTACTTTTTGTGAGAGAAAATATGAAAAGCTTATGTTTATTCAGCTGAAGATGTTAAAAATATTTTGCTGAGATTATTTTCTGGACTTTTTATTCAACAACGACAGGGAAATATAAGGTTTTGGTTTTTCTTTTTTGTTCTATCTGATGTGATATAGTTACCAAACTCATCTTCATTTTCCGTTAAGAGGTACATTTTGCTGCACATTTGATTACTATAAAATGAGGAATTAACTTGTTCTTAGGTGCCAACGTCATTCACTTTTTGATTGATTTTGGTTATAGATATATTTCTATTATTAACTATGTATTTGTGTTGATTCCTGTAACAGGCTTTCCGATTTACTGCCATTTTTGGTTGATTGTATGGCGTTGGCATTTAATAATATTTCATGGTGGTTGAGGAGTGGAAAGCATCAGGAGCCAAGAATCTCTGATGGACCTTCCTTAAATTCTTCACCTGACTCAGGATTATGGGAACCTGATAATCTGAAGTTTCCTTTAGTTAAGAGGACTAATATGGCGTCTTCGTCTAGAAGATCTAAAAGAAAATGGCAAAACCGAGAACAGAGAAAAATTGATAGGGAATATGATGTTGTTATTGTACCATCTGACGGTGAATGTGTTTCAGGGTCTGAAGCCGATGATTCGGATTATTCAATTGGATGGTTAGAGCCTCATGGACCTGGATTCCAGACCGATAATGATGTAGACGATAGTTTTGCTGTACTGGTTCCATGCTATGGGCATGTTCAAGATGATGTAGTTGAGGATCCAACCAAAAATATTCTGGGTGCTATTGTGAACATTCCAGATAATTACTCTGCTGGTAAGAATTATTTCTTCATCATTTAACTTTTTTGACTTCATACCGTTTCTTATTGTTGTTTGTCAAAACTCGCATTGTTTATATTGTTTGTAGTTTTAGATCACATGAATGCTTAGTGTAGACACTTAAATAGTCTTGGTGAAATGAGCTTTTACTTGTAAGATTGTTAGAGCATTTGTAAACATCACACTTAGAATTCTGGAACTTCAGCGGTTATCAAGCATGATACTTATTATTTGTGAAATTGCCGACAGTCACGAAAAATTGGTGAAGTTAGATTCATCTAGTGGAGTTACTGGGTTTGTAATTTTCTGTGAGAGACATAACCTTAACTTCCATTACGAATTATAAATGTTTATTGTATGTACAATGTAATTGCTTGAGAGAAGCCTTTAACCTTTTTTAACATCCACAATGATGATAGAAGTGTCCTTTTCTATTCATACCCAATTTGCACAAAATGGCTAGAGAAGCATTATGACTTTCTTGACAAATCTTGAGTGTATTCTGCTTCTGTGCCAATATACTGAATTTGATTGATTTGTGTATTATTGATGTATCTAACATGAATTCGTTCTATCAGGCTTTTTTATTTTTTATTTTTGGTGGTTGGGAGGTTTTGCATATTGTTTAACTTACTAGTTCTTTTCTGTCCTATCTTGGCTTATATATCTATGGTACACGGTTCTTGTGCATAAGTAATTTTTTCCACTCAATGGAGAATGATTACATGTAGGTTTAACTCTTCATGGGAGTTCTTTTTACTAACAATACGTTCGGTGTTCCTTTGCCCCATGTTGTCCAGTTGATTTACTTGGGTACTCGTTCAACTGCTTCAAACTATCATCATGTACTGTGTCCTATTTTTACTCTAGCATAGTTATTATTCCACTTTCTTTTCTCGGAGTTTGAGTTCTTGGTTTTTTTAAGTGGAAGAACTAAGGGCCGGTTAGAAACAAGGGCTGCAATTTTTATTTATGCTGCTATTTCTTCTTATTCATGGCACTTACAGCATATATATGTATCTGATTCTTTGGCAGAAGCAAAATGTAATCTATTTTCTTCATTCAGCCTTAAAATGTATATTTGATGCTGAGTTGTTCCCTGTGTTTCTCTCCAATATGCAGAAAGCAAGAAGTATATGGAGCAGTGGCTCTCTTCCCTCCAGAACAGCTGACATTGCAAATTGCTGATGGTCATGTTCATGTCTATCTAATGCTATTTAAGTGGCTACTGCTTAATCTTCTGGAAGAAGCCATTCTATTGTTTCGAAAACCGATAAATAATGTGTAAAATACATTAGAAGTCAAAAAATTGTAAAAAAAGAAAAAGAAAGAGAAGAGGTTAACCAGACTGATATATTGTTATTAATAGAAGAGGATTGGCCTAATACTGGTTCACAGCTGATACTACTAGCATACGAGTAGTATAAATGGTGATGCTCAAAGGATTAATGAGGTCTCAGTGTCAGTAGTAACCTGCAATTTTTGCTTCCTCCGAGAGTTTTATGAATGTTTGTTGTCTTCGTCGGCGTTTCCAGAATCTATGAGATAACTATGTGATGATGTATGTGTTCTTGATAGTTGGATAGAAGATGAATGAATGTAAGAAAGGAAGGTTCCAAATATCTAAGGCTGTGTGATCTTAATTCTTTTATGTAAATATGGAAGCGATTTCATACTTCATCTTATTGTTGTAAATAATTGTTAGTATTTTGCAAATAATGTAATTTGACAAAAAATCCTTCTGCCTCTATATCTCAAACAAACCCATCAATGGAACTTTATAGCATATCTGTTAAAAGAAAGACATTCAAACAAGTTTTACCTTCTGTAAACTTTCTTAACAAGAGTGTAGAGCTGTGAGGACTTAAAAAATAGTGACATGAATTTTAGATCGTCAATCTTATTGGGTTGACAATATTGAATATTATTTTTAGATTTTAAACTTTAGTCATTACTATGAATTAATTAATAAATGAAAAAGTTTCAATTATATTTCTTAATTTTTAATTTTAACTATTAATATAAATTAATAGATAAAAATTTGTATAAAATTGAAATTGATATATCCACGTAACTATCTGATAAGCATTTGCAGATTATATTAAGTAAAATTTCAATCAAATTGGTACGTTAATTGTGTTTAAGGTAATCCAATTTAATAAACATAAAGCTGATTGGATTGGATTGATTTTGCAAATTGGATTTTACACCTAAATTTAAAAATAAAATGTAAAATTTAAGTTTAAATATGTAAACGACTTAAATTGAATCAAATCTAGAAAAAAAATATATATATAACTTATTATATAAATTAATTAATTAATTTATAATATATTTAATATTATTTTACAATAAAATGGCCGCATTAATTTTTATTATTGAAAATTACTTAGTTATTTTTTTGTAAATTTTGACAAAAAAAGATAAAAATCAATTGAAAATATAATGTATTATATAAATTAATATAATTATTTTTTTGTAAATTTTGACAAAAAAAGATAAAAATCAATTGAAAATATAATGTATTATATAAATTAATATAAAAAATCAATTAAAATTAATTTAATTTAATTTGTAAGCAGCAAATTATAAAATTTTAATTTATAAATTTTTTAATTCAATCCAAGCTGAGCAAATTAACATATTGGATCACTTGAATGGGACGACTGAACTTTACTCACGCCTATGTCCGCCCACCCAAACAGAAATGTCTAGATCGCTACTGATGCTCACAAACGGAGCACTGAAATCACTATTCAAAAAGATCACCGTTGACATAAAATCACAAAACAAAAGGACAGAAAAGAAAAAAGAAAAAAGAATTATAGTTCATCTAAAAAATATATCTATTTTTATATTGAAGTTTGTATTTTATCTAAATTTTTTTTAATGTTAATGAAGACTCTAAATAAATACTAATACTAATACTAATAATTCTGTTATATAAACACTATGTTACAATTTGTTTTCATACAAAATTCAAATAATTCACAATCTTATTATATAAATATTAATCAAATAACCCAAATTGTTTTAATGTTTTAAGACAATGAGCCATCTCCACCCAAAAAAATTGTATGATTTCTTTTCAATCTTAACAGTAAATCCCGTTTGTTTTAAGTCTGCTAATAATAAAATTTTTGTTTGGGCATGGCTGGTAGCTGCTGCCCATTTATTGTTGTAGATGATTGGATGAAAAACGCAACCGTTTCCAACAGCATGAAGTTGTCTGTGAAAATTTGGAAAAAAGAATCAACAGATATGGCTATCTCGGCTCGTACTTATCCAAATGATTTGGTTTGTTTGGGTTGCATCGTGAAAAACCAGACCAAACTGTTTGAACTGAAATAACTGAATAAGAGTGCATGCAATCTTAATTCTAGCCTGCCAACAAGACAAACAAACTTGCCACGTGGACTCCGACGTTGGAGAGAGTTCCTATACATATGAGTTTGTCAAAGGATCTAACAGCTAATCCTGGCGAGGTATCCTCCCCTCCATATTTGAGGCATGCTATACCGCTGTGTTTTTCTTTGATGGATTTCCTTTTGGTTAATTCTTAATCTATCATCAAAATCTTCATGGATTTTTCATCATAATAATGGAACGCTGTATGTAATTTTCTTGAGAAAGAGAGAGAGAGAGAGAGAGAAATGTTGCAGAGAGCTGCGAATAATGCATATTCATGGTGGTGGGCAAGCCACATCAGGACAAAGCAGTCAAAATGGTTGGAAACAAATCTTCAAGGTATGTCCGAAAATCTTGACAAAGCTTCTTCTTTCTTAATGAACTTCGTATTTTTCTGATTTGGATTTGTTCACAACTAGTATTTCAATTCTGTGTCATATCCAAATATATATATAACGAATTGAAAGTCGTATATGTACATTTTCTTGCTCACTGCGGTTGAGAATAATTTGGTTAAAAGAATACACGTGGGGAACTCGTAATGATACAGGAAACCAGACAGAAATACTATAGTTTTCGATATTTTGAAATCAAAGAGACAACCTATTTGTCATTATGTGAATCTGAATTCACATCTCTTTCAGTAGATGAACAAGTTAGGAATGGATTGTGCATGTATAAAAGACGGATTGAGCAATATCATATTTGTTGAAATAACAGATATGGAAGAAAAGGTAGGGGAGATGCTCAAAATAGTTGATGATGATGGAGACTCGTTTGCCCAGAGGGCAGAAATGTATTACAGGAAGAGACCAGAACTCATAAATTTTGTAGAAGATTCTTACAGATCATACAGGGCATTAGCAGAAAGATATGATCACTTATCGA
The DNA here is from genome assembly GCA_035221805.1 of Trichilia hirta. Lineage (NCBI taxonomy): Eukaryota > Viridiplantae > Streptophyta > Magnoliopsida > Sapindales > Meliaceae > Trichilia > Trichilia hirta. The sequence goes on along the minus strand of JAWDEX010000003.1, from coordinate 6,616,771 downwards.
AAGAGCTGCAGAGTGCCAACCGCACCATTGCTACTGTTTTTCCAGAACAAGTTCAGTTTGCAATCGATGCTGAAGATGAAGAAAATCAAAGTGAAGCTTCCCTGTCTTCTAAATCAGTTAAACTAGTTGTACCAAAATCGAACATCCCAAAAGTTCCCGCCATTCCAAAGAAAGATTTCTTCAACCCATCTTTGCGAATGTCTAAAAGGGGAATGAAGAGATCTTCTAGCGTTGCTAAAGCTGTATTACCGCCCAAATCAGGACTAAGCCAAGAGGAGGCATTAGAGAAAATTAATAACCTTCAGAAAGGAATCTTGTCATTACAAACTGAGAAGGAGTTTGCGAAGAGTTGGTATGAACACGGATATGAAAAGTATTGGGAGATTGAAAATCAGATAACAGAAATGCAAGCTAAAGTCTGCAGCTTACAGGATGAGTTTGGTATTGGCACTGGTATAGATGACAATGAAGCTCGAACTTTGATGGCAGCTACGGCTGTAAAATCATGCCAAGAGACATTGGCTAAGTTGCAAGAGAAACATGAGCGGTCGGCTGTAGAAGCAAAAGTAGAGTACCAAAGGATCCTGGAAGCTCATGAGAAGTTTGCAAACCTCAGGAATCAATTTCTTTCCAAACAAACGGACGAGCTAGAACCCATTGAGGAACATGAGTCCGTGAATACAGATTCAGAATTGAAAGACTTAGACCCACAGATGAATTGGGATCAACAGAAAAAGGATGCCGAATTTATGAGGAAAAAGATTAAAGATCAGTATGGAGAATCTCTAACTGTAACACAACTGGCAGAGAAAATTGATGACCTAGTGGACAAGGTTGTTAATCTGGAATCTTCGGTCTCTTCTCAAATGGCTTTGGTGAAGAGATTAAGATCAGAAACAGAGCAGCTTGAGGCAAATATTCGGAGCCTGGAAAGGGACAAGGAATCTTTGATTGCAGATTCAGACGATTTGAGAGACAAGCTAAAAGCATTAGAAGAGGAATTGTGCAGAATTAAAAGTCTTAACCAAAACGTTGAAGATCAAAACAACCACCTCCAATCACATTTTACCGAAGCAAGTTGTGCTATTGATTATTTATCTGAGACATTACATGGTGGGAAAATAGAAGAAGATGCTGAGAATGTGGGATTATTTCAAGAAGTGAAAGCTGTTTGGGATACTAAAGCAGAAAAGGAGCTCAAACAACATGAAGACAAGCGGGCTTCTGGTGACGGCTCAATGGCTGAGAAGGAAGAGAAAATTAATATTTCAGTTCCAAGTAATTCTGTCAATGCTGAAGCAGAAAATTCTCAGGAAATGACCCCCGAGGAGAAAGATGAGAAGAAATTCATGTCTGAGACAGCAAGCAATAATTCTGAGCCAGATGAAATTGGAACGGAGGAAGGAGAACTACCTAACTGGAGGATGCTGTCAAATGGACTCGAGGATAGAGAAAAGATTCTCCTGGAGGAATACACTTCAGTGCTTCGTAGTTATAAGGATGTAAAGAGAAAGCTGGGTGAAGTGGAGAAGAAGAACAGGGATGGATTTATTGATTTGGCATTGCAGATAAGGGAATTGGAAAATGCTGTTGGCTACAGAGATGATGAGATTCAAGCATTAAGATATAAACTGTCCTCTTCGCAAACAAATTTAAATGAAATCGTGGATAACAGTTTGATAGAATCCCAGAAGGAAGGACCCCGTGAAAGCATAACACAAACAGGCATCTCCCCGGGTTCACATTTTTCATCCTTATGTTCAAATCAACAACCAGGTCCTTCAAGTGAACAGAACTTTGAGTATAAAGAAAGAAGAGACTTGAGGAAGTCTCCGCAAAGAGAAGAAAGCAAGGTGAACTTAAAACATGTCAGAACTTCCCGTATTATTTCACCGATAGAAGAAAAGATCCGTTTGGACATTGATGAACTTCTGGAGGAAAACCTGGAGTTCTGGTTGAGGTTCAGCACCTCGTTTCACCAAATACAGAAATACCAAACAATAGTACAGGATTTGAAAGCCGAGTTAGCAAAACTCAAGGAGAAGAGAAGGCAAGAGGGAAGAAAACACAAATCTCTTAGTTCAGATACTCGGCCTATATACAAACATCTGAGAGAAATACAAACTGAATTAACATTATGGCTGGAAAATAATGAAGTATTAAAAGATGAAGTGCAAGCCAGATATTCATTACTCAGCAACATTCAAGAAGAGATATCAAGAATTGCAACCTCAGGCTCTAAATCAGAAGAGGCTGAACTCAGCAATTATCAAGCTGCAAAGTTTCAGGGTGAGGTTCTAAACATGAAACAAGAGAACAAGAAGATTGCAAAGGAACTGCAAGCTGGACTTGAATGTGTGAAACAACTGAGAATTAAAGTTGAGAAGACACTGGAGAAACTGGATGGAGAGTT